>FQSS02000500.1:52468-134079 GCA_900128795.2 Malbranchea cinnamomea
GAACTTACAACTTTCTCTACCATATCCATAATCTCCTGCTTAACAAGGTCTAGGTTCTGGGCATTTCGGGCAGGAGTGCGGCAGATAACGTTATCAACCTTGACGTCGTCATCATCCTTGCCGATGCCACCACGGTCCATGGCGTTGGAGAACTTGACAAACACGGAATACTTTTTCATGATACGTTGAATGTGCTGCCCACCAATGCCGATAATCCGCTTGTGATATTGGTCTGGGACATGGAACGATATGGACGCTGGCATCTCTTGCTCCACGAGGTCAAGTCCGTGTCTAGCGGATTCATACTGTGATGCACATACATCGATGTAAAAGTTGTACTCGTTGAAACCGTCGAAGAGGATTTGCACATTGCCTGAATATACAAGTCAGCACTGATCGCTTAACCAGCCATCCACATCCCACAACTGTACTCACTTTGTCCCATAATTTTGTTTATTTTGCCATTCTTTTTGCCGCTAACAAACTCCTTGTGCTCGTTGGCCAGTTCGATCTTAATCCGCAACTGGTACGGCGAACGTTTGACGAAAGGAATTTGATGGATCACCATCATAGCCGCCTTAACAGCGTCATCAGAGCCATTGATGGTAAACGTGAGCTTTTCGAAGCTGACTTCCGCACCTGAATTGGCGCAAATATCCGAGAGCATGATTCGAACGTCGGACGGAGAGGGAGCACGCATTCCGGTCACTTGGGGATTGTCAGGCAACAAAACCCACCAGGTGGCGCTGTAGAATTGACCAGCCTAGGTAAAGAACATAATATTAGCGGTTGAAAGTAAAGGTTTTCCGCCGACAAAATATTTGAGGAAGCCACCTACCAGTGCCATTATTTCTCTAACCGTGCGTTCAACATTCAAAACCTCCGTTCCCTGGACACGGACCATCCCCCGTTGGCTGCCAAGTTGGGGGAAAAGAACATAAGATCCATTGGCCTCCATCACTTTACGGACCTTGTCCAGTCGTTCCAGCAAGATATTATCAATTTTGCTTGACGAGACCACGACGTCTTTGACGAATATTTTCACGCCACGTACGAGTTCATGCAGTTTTTGTTTAGCAAGTCCAATCTGTTCCTGTGTATCGCCGGTGATATAGACCTCATCCTCGCTGCGACGGGTGGCGCCTGGTGGTATATAACCGAAAACGCGGGGAAAAGGGGGCGGGAAATAAATGGCCGTATTGGTGGCCGCTTCAATAAGCTTGACGTTTTTCCGGGTACGGCCACAGAGGAGAGAGTGCATCGTAAGCTCAAGTTTCATGACGTCTACTCTACGTTTGAGCTGAAAGGATGTTAGCAACGCGGACTGGTTCACCCGGCATAGAGGAAGGGGCCGATATCGTACAATTTGGTCAATCATGATGAGCACCCTGGTTTTGGCGTGCTCGGCACTCTCCACATCACTGTATATTGAAATTCGGAACCGGTTATCGAGAGCGGTGTCTGTGAAACCGCCATAAGATGAAACGATCGCACTGTCGGAGTCGACAGATCTTGGACTGAGCAGGAAAATGTCCGCTCCCGTGTAGGCGGAGAGGGTATCAAGATGATTTAGTACGCTCTGTCGCAAGGAATTGGTGTCTGGGTCCATCACAAGGTTGGGATCAATATCCACCACATAGCATCGCTGTGTAGCAGTTTTTTAGATCAGTAAAACATGCATTCAATCTCAATTCTGATGGAGGCTTACTAGAGCGATGGGCGTCTCCTTCAAAATCTTCGCCCGCATCTTGTGGACAAGATCTCCATCCCCGGAGATGCAGACGTTGGTGACCAGGCCCTGGGGCCGACGTTGTAACGACGGAACGAGCTTTGGCTCTGAAGAAGTCACTGTTGCCTCAATCCTTCCGCCACTACTTTCACTTATTTGGCGGCATAACCTCCGGAGCGCGTCGACGTTGTTCGCGTGGACCGGAAGTTTGTGAACTGGCGTACCTTCTGGTGTGCCTTCGGGGAAGGTCCATCGTTGGAGCGCGCCTGGAGTCGCGTGTAACACTTCTTCCGGGTCCGGGCCGGGAAGATTGGAGGAAAACGGGACATTGAAGGACAGGTTGACGGTCGAGTCACCAGGGGAGGACGAGGCTATAGGAGGGGGGCCAGGTCGTCTGAAGACGTGAGAGGCCATGTCCTGGTGAGGCCGTGACATTCCAAACGTAGGAGTCATTCTCTCCCATCCATGGCGGGCCTGGCCCGTGAAGTTGGTGATCTTGTGCATTGTGGTCCCTGGGCCACGTCAACGTCTTCCTGGTCTCTTGGTCGGAGGCGTCAATTGGGGCAAACGAGTATCGTGGGAAACGGAAAGAGGGACAACAAACTCGCACAGGCCGGACTTCGTAGGGTCCCTGGGCCTGGCGATTGGAGAACAGAATGGGATATCAACGCGGAGAAGAGGGAAAAAAGAAAACTAAGGTCGAGGAGATGGCGGATGGACAGCACCTGGGCGCTCGAGGCGAGTCTGGTGGAGGATTTCAGAGAAGCAACAGCAGCAGCAGTTAGCAGCAGCAGGACTTGGGCCTTGGGCTGGGCAAAGCGGCTTTGCCAGGCTCGTGGTTACGTGAGCACGCGCTAGCGGATCTGGTATGGCCCATCTGGGCTTAGCGTCACGGTGGCGCGGATGGGCTGGCCCTCCAGAGTTCAAACCGATAACCCACCAATGTGTTCACTGATCCTCTCTGCCTCTTCAGGCGGCTTGCTGGGATCGCCGTGTGCTTGTGACGGGCGGGCCACACTGCTAAAGGACATCTGCCAAAAGGGACGTTGGATTCGTAGCGGGCTGACCTGCTTTTTTAATCTGCGGTCAAGACGTGCTGTCTTTCTCCCAAAGGGGACTCGGAAGAATCACTGTGAAACCCGCCGAACCAGTGGGTAGCGCTGCAACCCCATCGCCCTCAGTAATGACGTCTATCTTCGCACTGGGTTTTGACTCTGACATCCGAACCGGAATCTTGTGAAGTTGCGCGATGGCGATCGACGCCTAGATCACTAGGTGCACCAGCTAAGGGAACAATAATAATATTGGAGGGTTATGAACTCCATCCCTGAGAAAGTTGGCCAGTTCCCGCAACCCGTCCCGGGTGAATCGAGTCCAGACGGCCCAAATGTCTCGGAAGGTAAGGAAATCATATACATGCGAGCGAACATGACTCTACTCTTATCTCTCATTCCGAAGACCTCTTCTGGTTCTTGGGGTCGTCACCGGGACCGCAGAACAGCCGAATAAATTCTAACATTTCCCGAATGCAAACAATTAGAGCAGTACGGCATGGATAAAACCTGGAGAAAAGCTCCTTATGAGGAGGGGAGAGGGGGGTGGGATTTTTTCTGGATATAAAAAGAGGCTGAGGGCTCTGCTTGTCGTCGAGTCTGACTGTTACTTCGTGTGAAAAGGTAGCAAGAAAGGAGGCGATTATGTTTAACCACAGGTCTCTCGACAACCAGGGTTGGAATTGGAATTGGATGATGTAGTTGTACGTCCTTCAATCTGGTTCCCAGCCGCAAGAACAAAGAAGCAGCTACGACGTCACAGCCAAGGTATACAAATCATTCATTATGAAAGTGATGAGTTAACTGGAAGTTGTCGCTGTCCAAGTGCATCTCAGTTATAATTACAATAGCTTCCAGAGTTACCTGTTCAGACAGGTGTCATTTGTGTAGAACTGACCCTGCATGTAATTACAGAGGCGAATGAACAAGCCTTTAAGAGCATGGTCTTCATAATCCAACACATGCTAAACAGATAGTACCTTCCACGTCCAAAAGGAAGAGAAAAGAAAAGGAGAAGAGAAAAAACTATCTCTGAGCATGGCTGTAAGATAAAAATTTCATCTCCAACAAAAAATCCCACTAAGATAACACAGTTACAGAACTCTAGTAATGTCTCGAAACACGATGGACAGTTTCAGGGCCATGCCCAACAGTTACCCTGGCGGGTTCATCATCGTAGTAACGTTCCTCTCGGACTCGTCTAGCAACCGGATACCCCACCCTTTCTGTGGGAATGTAGGCTGGCTGAGGGCGTGGCTCATCATGCACATAGACACTCATTTCCCGTCCAGCGGGCCTTACGCTCTGCAAACGGGGCATCGGCTCCCGCTGTTCCTCATACCGGGTTGCTGGCGGCCGGACACTGGGCATTCTGACCATTTCCTCGCGTGGGAGACGACCCTCCTCCTCAACATAGGGCACACGCCGTGGAGGATAGTCGACAACCTGCACACTGCCACTTCGGAGGACAACATGCCGCTGATCAGGCTCTCTGTCGTACACTCGAGGCTCAGGAGCAACGCTGCGCGAATACTCTGGAGCACGACGGTAAGCAACAGGCGGAGGTGGTGGCATCATCTCCTGCTGATAACGACGGTCGCCATAAGGATGATCTACTACGGACACCGCACGAACATGTCCACCGGGTCCAGGTATAGCATCTTCATACTCTTCAACCCTGGTAAACCGAGGGGGCGGAGGAGGTGCGAGCTTAGGTGCCGGAACGGATTCATAGTATCTATTCCCGTCTGTATCAACGACAACCCGTCGTGGCGGTGGAGCCATCGCACGAGGAACTTCAGCATAATCATCGCGATATCTGGGAGATGTGGGAGATGGTGCGCGCGTTAGATATCGTTTGGGATAAGAGGGTTGAGCAGGTTCTTCATAATAGATATCCCTCTCCGGTAATGCTGGGCGATCAGTAACGGCATAAGACGCTGCTCTCGTGCATCTAGGCACTGGTTCCGGTGCCACATAGTCTTGTATATACTCTGGGTGCCTCGCGTGTTGAAGACTAGCAACGCGGCGTAAGTCATGAGCCTCATGTGTAGGCCTACTGTATGCCAATCGCGAAGAAGCTCGCGGAACGCCCACATCATCAGCGTAGCGTTCATCATATACTCGTCGATCTGTTGCCGGAGGGTAATGCGGGGGCTCCACGTCAACAACAGGACCTCGGACAACTCGAGGTCGCGTGTAGCTCGAAGAAATTGGGGCGTCAGTAAAAGGTGGAGGGGAAACAGGTTCCGGTTTGATATAAGGGGTTTCAGGCGATCTCCTTTCATCTGCATATCGGGGCCTCTCTCTTGTCTCCTGAAGTCGTCGGCGTTTCCGCGAGAAGGGCGGCTGGGTTGGACCCTCTGGACTTGTGCGCCCAGAGCCAATTCCAACTGATGTTTTGTCTGCCTGACGGTCCTGACGGCCACGCCGCCCTTGGAAAGAAGACACTCTTGATACAGCAAGCGGCGACACTCTGGATGGTTGCGGTGCTGCGGGTGAAGAGATATGATTATTTACTACTTTAAGTCTCTGTGAATCCTGATCGAAATCCAATGGTCGATGATCGGTGTGCCTCCTGGCTCTTGCTGAGTCCGGGGCATCTTCGACAGTATCCCCGACGCGGCTGAAGGGAACGTCTGGCTCTGGTGGAGAGTATTCAGGCTCATCGTATGTAACTGGCGGTTCAGCCATGCGCTGCAGACGAGGACTTGGGCCCACGTGCCCAACGCTATCTAAGCTTCTCCGCCTCGGGTCGTATGGTGAAGGATGTGTGTCCAGGGTCACGGGGTTGAAGGAAGCAGGATCATAGTCTCGAGCGCCGTTACTACGACGATCTACACGAACATCAGCGTCAGCGTTGTCTGTGACCATTGACCTATTCTGTTTGTCAGAGACTGGAGAATCCTGCGTTGGTTCGACGTGCTGTGGGGAATCCGGGGCTCTGCTCGAATAAAACGAATTGTCGTCGAATGAATCACTGGCTGCAACGTTTCCATTAGCCGTTTCCCCATCACTAACCGGGATAGGCTTAACAAGCTCCCATGCTTTGGCTAGGACTTCTGCGACATTGAAGTCAGGTTTTGATTCGTGTGGGGAGGGTTTCTGTGTGGCTTCATATTTCTTTTGCTCCAACTGATCACGCAAAGAGCGCTCAATTCTCTGTCGTTGCAACTGCATCTCCGCTCTGATCAGATCATCAGATTTAGTTAAAAATATAGGGTCGATTTCAGAAGTTGGTTTCGTTGTGACTACCCGACCACCTGTCGGCCCAGAGCTGCGGCCAGCTGCGTTCGCCGTACTAGAGGAACTGGTACCTGTCACAGTGCTAGTAGGAGTGCGCGAATCTTGTCCCCTCACTGTTCCCATTGCCGCCCTAGTCTGTTGTGCTTGTTGTGACCGCTGGATAGGGGGTGGTGGAGCCGGGGTCGAGGATGTCTGGATAGATCGGGGGCTGATTTTGCGGACAACATGTTGCGGAACTTTTAACCTAGGATGGTTCCCAGAGAATATCTGGTCTCGAATATTCAAAATCTTCTGGTACTCAATGATCTCCTTCGCATCTGCTTGCTCTGTGCCATTGGCTCCAGAGGCCATTTGGGCAGCTGTTGTTGCAGCCATGACGAAGGTCAATCTTCAAAATTGTCCCTCCAAACCTTGATAACATGCAATGGAAAGTCCACTTAAGCATGTATATCAGTTGTAATCTTGGAACAGACAAAACTGAATTTTCTAATCAGTTCTCCTGTTGACAAGAAGGTGATGGTGAAGCGCCTCTGGCGAAGTTTTTTGAAGGGCTGGAAGGCTGGAGCAGTGATCTTGAGAATCTCATCTCGCTTACCAGGAGATTATGGAACCACGCATCCACGCTAAGCCACCTTAGGCCAAGGTTGGTCTGGCATCGGAATTATAATGATCCTGTCCCCCTGCTCCAATGTGAACTTCTGCAGGCTTCAGGAGCGTTTGAGAACGAGAGTTTAGGTCGAGTTCTTGCAGTGTAACGTCTTCTTCAGCTTTGATTTTTTTTCTTTTCTTCACTGATTTTTAGCAAGAACGGTAACCGTGTTGGTGATATACTTTTCGACTACTCAAGTTTCTTCATAGTACATACCCAGCATGTCACATTCTACTACTAGCCTTGCTACTCCCCCTGCTGAATCTAATGACTCCAGGGCGGTGTTTTTCTTCGATATTGATAATTGTGTATGTATGGGGAGTTTTTTTTCTTGACGTTTGCTTCGTTTTTGCAATCCCAGAGGTATTTTACTGACTGAGATTTACTTTGCTATCTTTTCCTTGCAGCTCTATTCCCGAAGTATGTCCAGTGTCAGCCGTTTTAACATCGCAGGAGCTAATTAAAATTGAGAGTAGACCACCGAATTCATGATCTCATGCAAGAGCTCATTGGTCTGATTGACTTTCCCTTCTTCTAGAATGTACAAATCACTGAACTTCCTGGTAGATGAATTCTTCAAGACGCACCTTTCCCTAAGCCATGAAGATGCGGTGATGCTACATCACAAGTATTACAGAGAATACGGCCTTGCCATTGAAGGGTTGACTCGTCACCATAAAATAAATCCCCTGGAGTTCAACCGTGAAGTTGATGATGCGCTGCCCCTGGACTCCATCTTGAAGCCTGACCCCAAACTTCGAGCGCTCCTTGAGGATTTCGACAAAAGCAAGGTCAAGCTGTGGCTCCTGACAAACGCCTATGTCACCCACGGCAAGAGGGTCGTGAGCTTACTAGGAGTTGATGATCTTTTTGAAGGCATTACATATTGCGACTACGCAGCTCCCAGGCTCGTTTGCAAACCCGATCCGAACATGTATAGGAAAGCCGAGTTGCAAGCCGGCGCTCCGAGTACTGACAAGTGTTACTTTGTTGGTGAGTGGAACTCCTCTTCCTCTATTATATGATCTGGCAAACACCATTCAAAGACATTCTGCTGATTTCCAACTCTGGGCTGCGAGTAGACGATTCACATTTGAACTGTAGACACGCCCAGGCGTTTGGATGGACCACGGTTCATTATCTCGAACCCCATCTTCCAGTACCCGAAACCCCTGCGTCAAGGTACCAGATTCGAGAGCTTGAGGAGCTTAGGGAATTATTCCCGCAGTTTTTCAAATCTAAGGCCGCCACATCAGAATCAGCGTGACGAGCCTTTCAACCCCTTGAGATTTTAGACTTTTGACTGAATTAGCAATTAATGTAATTGATTTCGCCTGGCCTGAGTATATCCTCAATACCTTGTATATCATCCAAATACTACCCTTCCGGCCAGCCAAAAGCTCATAAAAACCTCGTCAAACTATCTTCGGTGCCTCGCACAGGGCGGACCGACTGTGAAGTGGCTGGGCCAGGTTCAATTTTGGAAGCCAATCCGGCCTTGCTAATCCAAAAATAGTTTAGCGGCTCCGCTTCTGTCAGGCACCCAAAATATACAGGGCGAGGATCCTGCTGTGATGAACTCGCGTTGCGTGTTTCTTGCTGCAAGTAAACATCAGTCGCAATGAGTGGTCTTGCACTGGGCCAGCTCATAAGCCTCCCTGACGGGAGGCAGGCTGTCATCCGCTTTATTGGGACCACTCAGTTTGCTCCTGGAGACTGGATTGGTATCGAGTTAGACGAACCAACCGGTAAGAATGATGGCTCGGTACAAGGCGAACGATACTTTGAATGTGAACCCGGTTATGGCATGTTTATTCGCCCTTCTGCCGTGGCGGCAGTCCTTGAACAACGGCGCAGAGAAGATCACAGACTCCCCGCCACTACGAGGTCGACCGGGCCGGATTCTAGGAGCAGGCCCCCAAGCGCTGCGCTGGGAGGGGTGCCAGGAACTAGACGGCCTAGCGTGCTATCTACGTCTTCTGTCAAACGGCAAAGTTCAAACGCTTCTAGCCCTTCCCCAGCCGCGAAAGCCCCGGCTGTTGGGCGCTCTTTAAGAGTAAGCAACCTTTTGGCTTGTCATACTAGCTGAGAAAGAGCAGCGACAGCAATAGTGGTGTATGTGATAGTTCTAACTCGAAAATAGTCGCCGACAAAATCTCCAGTCAAGCAGCTTACTACTTCTGCTTCCAGAACAAGCTTGTCAGATACAAGAACGCAGACACCTACCTCGAGAGCAAGGCAGAGCGTGCCTACTCGCAGCTCAGTCCGACCCGCTCCTCCTCGTCCCCCTTCTACAAAACCTACACGCCAATCTCTAGTTAGCTCTGTAAGTAGGACATCGAAACCGACATCGCAGCAAGCACGTCCAACCTCTGGTGGCCCTCCGACCACGCGACGGCTAGCCTTGAAGTCCTCTGCCACGAGAGTCTCAGCCAAAAAGCCAGCTGCGAGTGACTCGACCGAATTGAATGTGGAAGATGGCCAGCAGGAGGCATCTGAGGCCGCGTCAGGCTCAGAGTCGAATTCACGACTTTCAAGTTCGCAGTTCCATCGCTCCAGCTCTGGGAATGCAGCATTGAACAAAGAGTTGGAGGATTTAAAAACGAAGCTGCGGCTAGTTGAGAAAAAGAGAACTGAGGATCGAGAGAAGTTGAAGGCATTGGAAGCATTACGCGCAGAACGGGATAAGTTCGAAGGGATAATTCAGAAGTTACAAGCCAAATACCAGCCTCAGCAGCAGGAGATCACTCAACTTCGCAAGCACCTGAAGGAATTGGAAGAAAAACTTGAAGAAGCCGAGCGAATTCAAGCAGAACATGATTCCATCCTGGAAATGGCAGCCCTCGACCGTGAGATGGCGGAGGAGATGGCAGAAGCAGCTAAAATGGAATGCGAGGCACTAAAAGCGAAAAATGAGGAACTACAGTTAGAAGTGGAAGTTCTAAGGGAAGAAAATGAAGAACTTGGCCAGGTGATGAGCCCTGAAGAAAAGTCCAGTCAAGGATGGTTGCAGATGGAGCGTACAAACGAGAGGCTACGTGAGGCTTTGATACGCCTAAGAGATATAACTCAGCAACAGGAGGCCGATCTCAAGAGCCAGATAAGAGAGTTGGAGGAGGAACTGGAGGACTATAGTGCCCTCAAGTCCCAGTATGAGCACACGAAAGAACAACTAATGACTACTGAGGCCAACCTCGAAGAGCTTAAGCAGCAAGTTGAGGCATTGGGCGCCGAAGAGATGATCGAAGAGCTCACAGAAAAGAATATGCAGTATCAAGAGGAAATTCAGCAGCTAAAGGCTGTCATCGAGGACTTGGAAAGTCTCAAAGAGCTAAATGATGAGCTTGAAATAAACCACATCGAGACTGAGAAACAGCTCCAGGAAGAGATTGACTACCGAGACAGCATTTGTCATGAGCAAAGCCGCAAACTCGCCCAGCAAGATGAGATTATTGAGGATCTTGAATATACCTTGTCCAAGTTCCGAGAGCTCGTGACCAACCTACAGAGCGACCTCGAAGATATGCGAGTGTCTCAGCAACTCACCGAGTCGGAAGCGAATGAGCTGACTGCTAAGTCACGCGCAATGATAGATTTGAACTTGAAGCTTCAAGCTTCTGTTGCGAAAGCCCACGTCAAGTCCATTGACATGGAGCTAGGACGTATGGAGGCGGAAGAGTCGGCGCAGCATCTGTCAATAATGAAGCTGTACCTGCCGGAGTATTTCGAAACGGAGCGGAACCCCATTTTAACTCTCCTTCGGTTCAAACGTGTTGGGTTCAAAGCATCTTTAATAAGCAACACCATATGGGAGAAGATGTCGGAGCCTTCGCTGGTAACCTCTGGTCAGGATATATTTCTTGCTCATGAAATTCTCGAAAAACTTACGTGGACCTCTCTGCTTTGTGACAGATTCGCCAATTTCATTAGCGGTTGCTCTAGCGAGGAATTCTCCAACTTTGAAGGAGCTCTGTACGAGCTAGATCCGGTGGAACGCAACCTAAATCTGTGGATCGAAGATTTGAAAAAAGACGAGCTAAAGGAAAAACGATGCGCCGAAGAGCTTCAAAGATCAATCGCGGTGCTATCCCATCTTGCTGAGACCCTTATTCCGTCTGAAGCGCCGGATGCATATGCGAACGAGATCTATATGCGCTCTGTCATGACACAAACGTACCTGGAACATACGGGATCCTGCTTGACCCAGCTGAAGAACGTTTTGCAAAACTCGTTGCCATTTGCAAAGGATGAGGTTGAAGAATGGCCGTATTTCACTCAAAAAATTGATACGCTCGCGAGTCAGGCGCGGGGTGGCAAGGTCGTGGTTGGCAAGATTACCCGGTCTCTCGAGGAACTGATGTCGAGAAATCTCTGTTTGGCGAACGACTGCGTTACACCCTTTGAAAAAACAGAGAATGCGGCGAAGGAGCTGTCTGAGTTGGCACGGCAGCTTGGTGACAGCATATTAAAGCTGACGAGCGAAGAGGGCCGCACGGAACCGATAACGTATGCAGAAATATTGGCAAAAATGTCGCAGACCACGACCTCCCTCGTTCAATTCTCTGATCCTGATACAGACGGAAAGGACGCGCTGGCATGCGTGGGTAACAAGCTTCGCGCATTGGTTGCTCATCTTGAAGAGATTGCCTCTGTTTCATCTGATCTGTCTCAGACAATAGAGTTCGAGCGCCGTCCATCCCCATGGATTGAACGGGCGAAGGAATTGAAAGCCAGACAAGTTATTCCTCCTGACGCGGATGAAGAAATTCGTCGCTTGAGGAGTGAGCTTAGCGAAGTTTCTACAGCACTGGGTGTCAAGGATAAGATGCTAGAGGAGCAGACGATCAAAATAGAACTTCTCGAGTCCAGGACACGTGACACCAACAAGAAGGCGGCGTTGTTGAAGGAATTAGAAGCAACTGTCGAATCTATTCGGCAGAGAGAGAACGAGCTTCTAAATGTTGTGGAGAGACAGTCGAAAGATCTCCAGCAAGTACAGACCGAGCGTGATGAGTACCGAAGCCGACTTGAGAAGGTGAAGAGAGCATCTGGCTCTACCGGCGTATCGGGATCCGACGGAGTGGTACCGAATGCAGCTGCTTCATTGGCTGTAATGCGTGAAAATGAACTACTTCAGAAAGATGTTGCGAATTTGCAGGCTGCTGTCAGGTTCCTCCGAGACGAGAATCGCCGAGCTCGGCTGCTTGACCCCTATTCTGTTCAGCGCACAAACAACATCCGGTCTTGGCTCGATGTTCCCTTGATGCGGCCCAAGCCGTCTGTTCATGAACAGCCTGATCGTAGGGCAGTGGCGGAGTGCCAGGACGTCCTGTCACACTTACTCAAGCTAGCCAAGGAATCCAACTTTGTAAACCTGAAATCCACAAGACCAGTAGAAGGTGAGAAAAGACTGGCGTGGAGATCTGTGAAGTCTACGACCAGATACCACATCCTGAAGCAGCGGGATGAGTATGAGCAGTGGAGCCAATGGAAAGACGAGGTTGCCCGACGTGAACGAACCAGAGAACGGAAAGAAGCTTCCAAAGCAACTCAACACGCGAAATACTCTCTTCGGTATAGCCTTGACAAACCTTCAGTGCTCAAGGGACAAGGGACAACGGACGACGGTCTCGAATCACTTGACATTCAGAACGATGACTACATCGTCGACACCCTTCCTTGTAATACCCCCAAACGTGTGAGGATAGTCAATCCTTAGTATACCCATCCGATGGTTGCTCTGCGTTCTTCTGTTTTTGTTCTGTGTCTCTTACATGTGGTTTTTCTTGCCAGTGGGCTTCTTCACTATACGCTTTTGAATTTTCTCAACATCCAGTTACATCCTACCATTGGCTGTATTATAGTAAGCTTGTCTATATTTTTCTTTTCCCCTTTGGACAGGTATGATGCCCTTTTCTTGTTCATGTGTTTCATAATCTGCTTTGCTGCACCTGATATACCACTCGTCAGATTAGAGTTCAGAAAGGATCCTAATTTAAAACTATGTTGCTCAGTTTTTCACAAAGAGATAGCCCTGTATAAAGGTAACAGGACCATACTGCATTGTCATCTGTACTTTGATATGCGTCAATTGGGACTGCCGAGAGACGAGGGGTTAACATCAACAGTAATTGATGGCTATATATATTCTGCTAGGAAGCAATATATCATTGGGCATGTGTGCCAAATTTCTCAAAAGCATGCAACCATTACAACGCTGGGTATATTGATTAGTTCGACTTAGGATGTGGCCAGAATAATCAGAAAGATGAGAAATAACAGTCAGTATCATCACTTAGGCTGAAGATACATCCCTTATGGTCTTGTGCAATTCAACTAGAATGCCAGACCAATGTCATTTGAGTTGAACGGCCGACATGGCTTGTTTACCGTTTCGCCAGCCGCGTTATACTGCCCGTTGCCTTCATAGACAGTGGGACAGGAAGCTGCAAAGGTCGAAGACTCTAGTTCTTTTTCGACAAAACCAGAGAGCGGCAAGGGAGGATAGATCGTACTTGCCGTTGTGGCACTTGTAAGTGATGGAGTTCTCCCAGCAGAGCGAGCTCTGTTTGATGATAGAGTCGCTCCACTAAGGGTGCGTGATCTGGAACGTTGGAGGATGGTTGTTTCAAAAGTTGCTTGTTCGGGGCTCGAGGCTCGTAAGGAGTTCTGGAGCACCCAACGCGCTATGCGACGTGACTGAGGGGTTGTGGATTCGAAATTAGATGAGTTGAGTGCACGGTGGTCGTCGGTGTCGTCTGCGTGAAGTGGGTGCTCAATCGATGCGCGTGCCAACGGCATGGTGATTGGGCTTGTTTTGTGCTTTATTTTCGGTCCGGGGGATGAGTTCCGCTCGTGCTTATCTGTGACTGTGGATTGCTCATGGAAGATGAGAGCTTCGCTCTCCCGCCGTCGGTTTCGGCTCTGACTGTAAGCTGGTTCGGAATCTTCCGTGGCGCGCAATAGTGGACTTGGAAGGGTTGTACGCCGGGTATCTGACGGAAGGGAACTGCAATTCGGCAGGGAGAGGTTGGCTGTGGAAGGAAGTGGTTTTCGAGGGACTTTGAAGAGAAACATATCGGTATCATGCTCAGAGGAAACTCCGAAGGGCGACAGGAGAGCTTTCGATGGAGGAGCGAGCCATCCTGGGTCATCCATGTCGAACTTGCCGAATTCAGGTAGATCTGGAAGTTCGTTTCCCGGCAGATGTATACTGAGTTCCAGTGGGCGGAATCGCTCAGATCGTCGCGCCAGGCGGGCATTGACATGCACGAAGTTGGAGGGAGCGCTGATAGAAGGTCTCTTTTCATGCCTCCCCGCTGATACCGCTCTGATAGACTTTATCGCTCGGTCTGTCGTCCTGGCAGCAAGGCTCTTGCCTTTCGACACCCATTTGGGTACCATGGGAAGTTGCCTTATAGCGGTCGGGCTTGGTAAATCATCATAGGCGACGAGTTTCATAGGTCGGACAGGATGAGGTTCTTGATGGAATATTGCCATCTCGCCTTGGACACCTAGCAAACGGGTTATCAGCAAAGAGATTATCAATAGGAGTGCCGCAAACCAAGCATGAGATGAAGCTTTTTGTCTTTCAAAGTATTCAAGGTATCCATGAATGCCCCATGTTGGGATTGTGCCACATGTACGATATTGACAGAGCCTGCACATACTAGTACCATAAGCCTGATGGGTAGCAGTCAACTCCTCACCTGCTGGCCATATGCAAGCCAATGCAGAACAGATTTGTTTAAACATTGAGCCTGCCGACTGTGCCAACTATCACTAGGGTTCATCCCACGATTTTCGCGATTCCATGACAACCAGCTTGGGCGATGTTAGAGGAAAAAACGTACTATAGTACCTTCTCCTGTATTTGCAACTGACGGACGGAGGTTCCGGGGGAGAAGGGGATAACTATGGCATTATTCCATCGACGGGGCCCCCTTGTCCCTCTCCCCACGAGATTGAGGGCCAGGATGCTGCTGTATCTCCCGATGACATGGATGTTGCTGTTGTGATCGTCCTCTCACGTTGTTTGAATTGGCGCCAACCTCGAGCTTCAGCCAGTAAGCTGGCTCCGCTGCAAGATGCAGGGTATGATGCGACGAAAGCCACAGACACAACACGCACTTGACGCGCAGCGATTAGCTGGTGATCACATCTCGATATTTGATGTTCGACAGCACGGTGTGAGGTTCTGTTTCGGATCGAACAATTGAGCATGGGAAACATTGCTGAAACGAAGTGGGCAAGGCGCATTCCGCACCAATACTCCAAAGAAGAATCAAGAGCCGAGCGAGGCTTGACCTTTGTCTCTGAGAGTTTGCGAGTCATTTTGGGTTATTATTCAGTACGTCTGCCACATAGAATTGAATCTATTTGTCTTCGTTGCGCTCCTCGTGCAACATAGAACCGTGGAACACGCTGGGCCAGACTGGTTCAGAACTTCTAGAAAACTGAAAGCAACCAACAGGAAATGCATTCTCTGAAAGGCTATAGACGGGCCTCAAATGTGGCTTCATTCTGTCGCTGAAGATTAGACGCTGCAGGAGATTTGTTCCCGTCGACTCATCCTCAGGAGTGTAACTCGGAAGTACGTGCTTCGACAACTGTCGAGAGATTATCAAAAACAATATGCTGCAGTTGCTCCTCCTCTAGTGGACCGATGTGAAAACATCAAGATTGGAATATAAGTCAACCATGGGTGCGGAACTGGGGACGTTTGATGGCTTGGGCAAACATAAAATTCTAGGTGTCAGGTGTCAATAACGCGTAAAAGCAGAGCGTAAAAATCCAATCAGTTAAATATGACACATACTCTCCAGCTTGTAGATCGTTACAAAAGGGGTACCGGCCCAATCCCAGAAATCGCGTGCTAATTGCCAAAGAACGCCAAATTTATAATTGAGATGCAGCGCATCAATGCGCCTATTCGGCTCAGCTCCATACATTCCGTTCTTCCTCAAATGCAGTTCCATAATCTCGAAAGAGCCTTTCATTTGGTTGGTCACCTTCATGTTCTTCGTTGGATATGTTGGTTCTTTCAGCAGCGGGTGAAAAGCCAACGTTGTGATAGGGGCCATTGCCAGCGGTTTGACTAGTGAACGATAAGTTATCAGCTACGAATCGATAGGAAGTGCAATAAAAAACTTACTTCGACTGGATAAGATTTGGATCGTCCCGGAACTCCACTCGTTCACTCGCCCGTTCAGCGTGGTAGGAGAGGCCATTCACCGGCGTGGCAGGCTCGCTGTCATCTAAAAGGTCAACCAAATCAGCTTTTCCGGCGGCAGAGTGCGGCATTGAGCTAGATTTGTCTCGCTTCGTGTCAACTGCCACCGGCCTTTTCGACTTATTTGCCGTGACGGTCGATGAACTAGTTCCGATTTCATTATCTTGGGGAACCCGTCTACTTCGGCGCTTTCCTTGTTTGACTTCAGGAACACATTCATCCCGGTTTCCATAGACTGCCGGCGCCACATACAACGGCGATGGGAGTACTTCCTCCCTTAACACCTGGTTCGCGGTAATCACAGGATACTATGCATCGTCAGCATACGATTTCGTGAGCAGGGCGGATATACCAGAGCACTAACGTTCCAATCCCCAAATTCTAGAAGCCGGGCACTTTCAAATAGCCTTTCATCTTCATCGTCCAGCCTGACGTCTTCAATTTCGGTGGTAGCTCTGTTGATATTGGCCGTGTTGCTACTCCGAAAATTATGAGATGAACGACTTGACAATGACCCCGAACCTAGTAAGGGTGTTCGACTATTGACCTGTCCGGGTTTCGGAATCCAATATTTTCCCTTCCCTCCTCTTTCAT
The DNA here is from genome assembly GCA_900128795.2 of Malbranchea cinnamomea. Lineage (NCBI taxonomy): Eukaryota > Fungi > Ascomycota > Eurotiomycetes > Onygenales > Malbrancheaceae > Malbranchea > Malbranchea cinnamomea. The sequence goes on from FQSS02000500.1 coordinate 68,971, forward strand.
ACCTCATACCATCCATCACCCGGGCCAACCGAGAATTAGACTCTTCATGAGGCATGACGTGATCCCCGGAATCAAAAAACCTATACTGGTATTGTTCTCCACGAAATGTCATCTTTGAGTCTTCGATCAGATCTCTTATTCCAAACGCATCCCTAAGGGCATACTTGACCGGCATTCTAGCTGCAGAGATAGATGAATCGGCGTAGTCGTGCCACGAAAATGCATACCAGTGAGTGAGCGCAAAAACAGGCATTTCGAAGCAAATGAGGCTGTCTTGAATTGCGGCGGCCAAGTTGTCAGGCGTATATCCTGGAAGCCCATTGTCCAAAGCCCCAAGCCATTGGAGGATAGACAGAAAAAACCCTTGCCAATATGAAGCGAAGATAATAAGCTTGACGCACAAAAACTTAGGAACAGGTCGAAACGGCTTAAGGTCATCGTGCATGCAGACCCAGAATAGCGCGAGTGAGTAGAGACTGACTGTGACACTGATATTGTATACAATTCCTGTCCAAAGGTACCCAGACGTGATGCCCAGATAGCCTTCTTGATAAGTGCCTGTCGCTTTCATGACGATCGTTACGAACGCGAGGATGGGCTTCAACCACGCATACTGAAGAATGCCGCGTTTAATGCCGAGGAAAGTGTGGGGATCGGAGATGTCAACTTTTGGAAGACACTGATTGAGGGGCCAAGCATGCTGAACAGGCGGCCGGCCATGAGTCATGCTGATAAGTGCACGCTCTCCACCGAGGAAATTGATAAGAAGCTGAAAAAATGTATATATCGTAAATGCCTGGGTCGTAGTTTAGCGCAAGTGCCACAGGAGCTCAGGGTAAATCTGTGATTACCTCATAGATGTCGCGAATTGGCACAATCCAGGAAGAGGCTCGTAAAGATACTATGCTTGTCCAAGATGACACTGCGTATATTGGAACCCTATGACGATCAGACAGGCTCCCACAATGGCGATGAATCGACGTACATTAGGAGGATTCGGACCACGTATCGCTGGAGAAGTGGCTTTCGATAGTTCTTTCTGCATTGCTTTTATTATCGTCTGCGGCAAAAGCGCTGGAGAGTTTTCATGTACTCACGTTTGAAGCCATATCGACCTGGATTGAGAGATGTGTCAGCCAATCCATCTGAGCCTCTGGATCGCAAAATGAGTAACAGACACAATGGAAACCAAAGACGCCACAAGGGCTGCTACGCCAGCGACGATAATGGTAGCTTTTGCAAGCCTTGACCCCGTCCCTCCTGAGAACGTTTTAACCGGCGTTGTGGTCATTTTCTGAATTATGTCGATGGAAAGCAACGGTTGCCTGGAATTTGACCATTCCGCTGGTCGCTGTAGGAGAATGCGGCTATGTCATCATCGATGAAAGAAATCCCAAATTGTCCCAAGCTCGTACTCAATACTGATTAGTTCGTTCAGAGTTGCAGAGCTATGGCTTTGATTGATACTAGTTACTTGCAGAATACGCAGTGTGAGAGTTCCTAACGTCGGGTCTGGTGACGAAAGCTGGGGTCTGGCCCCGTGATGGCTTGGCTCGCACCAGCCAGAACAGTCAGGCACCGCGTTACCAACACTTCCCTATTTCTGAAAACCAGAGAGCTCAATCACAGTCATCATCACCCTTTTTTATGAAATATGTGAATTCAACATGCTCATGCAAATTTCAATCCAGACTTGATGCTTTTCAGAAGTCGAAATGCATGAGTGCAATGTCTTCCACCTTCTCATTGCAGTCCCGCAGGATTGCGGAGGGCAAGCTGACCGCACAGCCATTGAATGCGACACCCGAGTTTAACTGGTATGCATAGCTTATTAGATGAGAAAAGCACCCAGTGACAACTGACATTGGATAGGATCTTCTTAGTTGAGCTTATTGTATGCGGAGTTTTGTGAGTGCTTATTTCCTTGTCGAGTGTGAACGCCAAATGCTAATTCTCTGACCAGAGTACTGTTTTTCCTCTTTTATTTCAACCGGCTCTTTGCTACCATCGTTTCATACGGGATTCGTGCTTATACGTGGCGCTACTACCGTATCTACGTCGATATACATGCTCTTCAGATATCCCTACTCGCTGGTCGCATATTCTTCAAGGGTTTCCGCTATCACGGTGAAAATGAGACTATACTAATCCAGACTGGTTATCTGACGTGGCGATATTGGCTTCGCTCTGTTAGGGCTGCGGGCATATATTGTGAGAATGAAGACATGACAGACCATGTCCAGGAAAGTGGAGACCGGAGTGGTAAGACTGAAAAGAGGGGCAGCCTCCCTTGTCGAATTGAACTCAGCGTCCAGGGACTTGAATGGTTTGTTTATAACAGGAGTGCTGCCTACCAAACGGTTCTGGAAGGGTTTCCATGCTTTGAAAATTTGGATACTAGTCAAACTGAGACTGGAAATGGAAAAGATGAGACCGTCTCAACGAACGGAACACCACCTTCAGCTAGAGTGAATATGCAGAGGGACGATAACGTCGAAAACAAAGCTCCAGCTATCTTTTCTGAGAACTCTATCTCGCAAGGAAAGGAGTTCTCGGTCGCTGAATCTGCCGCGAAGGTGCTGGCTCGTGTGTTGACTCGTTCCAGCTCGCCTCCTGAGAGCATGTGCTTGGCTGAGGACACCAGCAAAACGGCAACTCCCAAATTCTTTGCATTGCTGCCTCTTTGGCTTCAGTGTAACAAAGGGGCCATTGTCTTCGGAAATGAAAACACCAAGTCCATCCTCACTGCTAAATTCGATAAAGCGAATGGGCAGGTTGACGTTAGAAAAGCGGGTCCGTATGACAGCCACAAGCAGGTTTTCGACTTTGACTTCTCCCACCCCATTATTCAGTTGAAGCCGAATCCAGATTTTAAGCAGTCACAGCTTGCTGCTGCTCGAGCAGCTGACTCTGCTCATGAGGCTTCTCAGCATCATGGCAGGCGTGGCTTGCATTGGAGATATCAACGTCAAAAGAGAAGAATGTGGCATAGAATCCGCGACTTGATCCCCTACTTTCAACGGTCCGTTGAATCTTTCCATCCCAATCTAGAAAACCGAAGTGACCGGCGGTCAGGATCGCGGACATTTTCCGGTCTACTAAGGGAGACACGCTGGATTGGCCTCACCCGGTATTTAGACGAGGAAGATCAAGACGAACACGAGGGCTGGAATGCTGTCGAATATGGGAGGTCTTCAACCATACTTGATTGTCCAAGTTTACTCGTCTCCTATTATTGGGATGCTCCAGGCAGAGTTCCAACTGAGCAAGATAGCCCAGGATCCTCCATTCTTAGGGTTTTCCATGATATCAACGGTGCAGAGCCCCCTGAGTGGGGCCTTGATATGACTCTTAGAGGCGGGAGCATTAATTATGGGCCATGGGCGGATAGAGAACGAGCTTGCTTTCAATCTATTTTCTTCCCAAATGCCCATCGCAATTCGCGTCCTGTTGCACTTCTTGCCCCGGGCCAGTTCAGACAAAGCACGAAGTTCAAAATGAAAATCCTTTTCGAAGAGGACGTGACGTTTCGAATCCCAACGAGAGAACCCTCCAAGGATTGGCTATGGAAAGGCAGGGTCGACGCGGTGAAGGGCAGTGCCAAGTTAAAGAAACAGAATGATCGGTCTCATCCAAGAGATTCTGAGCCCGATAAGAGTACCCACGGTCCAGACATACGACCATTTGGGTGGTTTCTGTTGCAAATTGACGCGAAGTCCACAGCCAAGTATGACATGGACATAGTTGCAAGCAGTGAAGAAGGATATCAGAGTAGGCTGGATATCTTCTTACATGGAAGCAAAATGACGTCAAGCATAAATCATGGCCTTCTGTGGAAGTCCGGCAAGCAAACAATATCCTGTGATCTTCCCAATCCGCTGGAATGGAACAGCCTTCGAACTTGGAATTTCGACATTAAAAGCCAGGGCATAGACTTTTTTCTGCTCCGAGATCATATTTTCCTACTGACTGACATGGTTAACGACTGGACCAGTGGTCCGTACCCGGACTACCATACTTTTGTCCCTTTCAAGTACAATCTCAACTTCTCACTTGAAAGTTTTAGACTTTATCTGAACGTGAATGAGTCGAACATCATCAATAATCCGTCCGATACCGATGACAACGCTTTTCTGGTTGTCAAAGGGGATCTGCAAGCCGATGTTTGCATCCCCATGACCAGGTACAAACCGAGTTACAACAGCGTGACGTTTGACATTAACCTTGTAAAAGGCTTGATTCAACTGCTAACGCCACTCTGGAATACACAACGCACGTTCATCAAAGACCAGTCAGTTGGATCCCTTAAAAGTCTAAGGGCGAATGGAACTTACACCTACAATCTTGCTACCTCACCAACACTAACAGATGTCTTGACCATGGATATTGTTGGCGATTCTCCACAGCTCCGTTTATACGGGTTCCTAATTCGATATTTCCTGAATATCAAGGAAAATTATTTTGGAGAATTCCTTCACTTCAAGACCTTAGAAGAGTTTCAAAAGCTCTCCGGCACCGAGGAACCGTCAGCAACAAGAAGTGGCACAAACCCAAATCGGAAAACCAACGATCTTGATATCATCTTACACATTCGAGGAGAGAAACCTACTGTCTTTCTGCCAGCTGGTATCTACAGCAGCAAAGATGCTCTATCTGTAAGAGGAGCTTTTCTTGAAACCGATATCCGGTTCACTAATTACTACATGGATATCGAGATCTCCTTCAGCCCGCTGGAACTAGCAACGGAGCAGCTTCACCCGCTTCATCCGGGAACTTTTCACGATGCTTCAACTCCCCAGATTTGTATTGACGGGCTTCGTATTTACGGCCACCGCCTTTTTGGCCTCCCTCCAACGGAACCAACGTATGTTTGTAACTGGGATTTCGATGTGGGTAAAATCATGGGCGAGTGCACTTCCGCTTTTTTGAAGTGTGCTGCATCAGCATTGAGATATGTTGGATTTTCCATAGATGACGAGGAAAACGCCCTTCCACCTCTTCAGTCGGTTTCACTTCACGATGTCACATTTCTGCGGGCTTCAGTTCATTCTATCAACATCTGGACTCTGGTCGACAATGCCGCCTTCCTGATAAAGTCGAGCCAATTGAGATTTGATTTCAACGACTTGGCAGGCGAAACCTTTTCAGACCGCCTCAACCTGAAAGTTTCAGATTTGATTTTTGCTGTTGTTGACCAAAACTCCGCTTTGCATCATCGGGAGATAGTTAAACCTGCGAAAACTCACGCTTACTTTCAGACCTCGCTGAAAGTTACCATGATGGAGCGGAAATATGACTTCATGGCTTGCCGTTCTCTCCAACAGCAGCATATCAAAGTACACGACCAGCGTTCAAATAGAACTCCATGGCTTCTTCGAGTTTCAGAGCAAAATACTCCTTCAGCAGAACATCAGGCTAGAACCAGGGTTAGCCCGCCAGCAATGCCTGTCCCCTTCATGCCGGAGCCTGCTAGTAGAACTTACTTTGAGGATATGCCTTCTTCGGACTCTCTCTCTTGGACTAGTGGCCGTGTGGGTGCGCCAAACTACAATATCAGGGCGGGTGCTGCACCATACCAACTTTCAGCATGTCCTTCGTCTCGATGGCTAGAACGAAAAGATCCAGAGACCGAAAAGGAGAAACATTCGAGCGGATGGAGCCGAGTACCTCATTTTCGGTTTAGAAATGTTCACCTGGACACCAGTCTTGTCCCTTTGCTTCCTCCCATCAACGCCTCTGTCAGACGACCTCAAACTGGTAATATTGAAACCCGGCTTCGTTCTGAAGACGAGTCGGCGAAAGCCTCCCAAGTTTACGTTCTCTGTGACTTGAATGCAGGTCTGAAAGGATATTGCTCGCCAGAAGCTATCTATGCCTTTTCTTCGCTTGTGGGCGAGCTCCAGGCTTCTCATCCGATCGAGATTATTGATAACCTTCAGGCCTCTGTTATATCCGATATCCTAAGCCATGAGAAAAGAATGTCGAAGCCAAGACAAATCGTGAATCTTTCCCTTCGATTTCCAGTTTGTCGCGTTAAGTTGGTTCATGATTTTAGGATCTCCGAGACCAAATTTCAGGATGAATATAATATCGACATAGGCCAAGTTCAAGTCCTCTTCCGCCAAAGGGCAGAGACTAAGCGCGAGAATGTGTCCCCCATTCTCTCAGGAGCCACTGTCCACGCGGCAATTAATTCAATTTCCTTTTTTGTTAAAGGGGAGGAATTGGATGCGCTGGGTCAGAGGTGCTATTTTCACACCAAACTTGGAGATCTGAGTTTCTGGTCGGCATCCCAAGGGGTTACGCAATCTCGACTTCAATTGCAAACATTTGAGGCCATCACATCAAATGACTCGGTGGAAGGGCTTGCACTTCTTGCTGGACGAACAAGCAAGCTAATCGATTCCATGATAGACTTGTTCACTCAAATTTCCACAAATCAGAAAACGCGTTTGCAGTCTCTGATTTTTGCCCTGACAAAGTCTGGATCCCAGATCTCCGATCCTTTATTCCTTACTAGGCCGTCATACGTCCTACGCTCTGCTGGAGAACAGTTGCGCCTCCATGATTCTTGGAAAATCATTTCTCGCTTCCGCAATATCTACAACTCCTTGCCAAATGACCAGAAGACTGCGATAACAACAGCGTGCATCGATGGCACGCTCACCTGTCCACCGGATGCACGCTCTTTCGTTTTATCAAACTTCGACCGATGGCGGACTTGGGACCTTGCCCATGTTAAAAAGAGCTATGCGATGAAACTAATTTGGGGAGAACCCTACCACGCTGGTCAAGAGAGTGACAATTGGGTCCCAGGTTTTCACTTCGCGTCTGTTGGGACAATCCGATTCAGTGTGGATCCTGGACCAAAGGAGAGCGATCTCCTTATCCAAGATTTGTCAGTATGCATTGATCGCAGAGGGCGACCTTGTCAAGGTACCTCTTTAGCCAGTTCGATAGGTCCTTGCGTTTCTGTTCAAACCTATTGCTCAGATACGACTCTGCGCCTCAAATGGGAGATTTGCCAATTAGTTGAAGGCGTTTTGAGAACTTTCTTTAGCAGAACGCCGCAACCGAGCACAACGCAGAGAAAGCCCGACGACAGGAACTTCCAGAGTAAAACATCAGATCTCCAATTCATATTTATATCGGACAGGGGGAAGATAGAGCTGGATAGTATCAATTTAAAATTAAACCTGGCTGGTGAAGGATTGGAGGGGTCAATTATTCATCATGACCCTGGTGCATCTGCATCCACCGCCTCGAGCGTTCTCATTGCAGCTGATTCGTCGTTTATGGAATTCAGGAGTCGTTCAAAAGCCCTTATGTTCTGGCACCTCCTCCGTCCTAACATATTTCTCTCTCACAGCTCAGAGCACGATGGCTCACGCACTACTCACGACTGGAAGTGTTCCGCTGCGTGTGAAAGCCTTCGATACGATATGATGGAGGACCCTCTTGGCTTAATGCACGTGGCTGATCGGATCGTAGAAGATGAAATCAAATATTTATTTGATGTCACAGTGCCGTTGGGTCCGCCGGAGCCTCAAGATATCAGTTCGGACAGCAAGGCGATTCATCGCCTAAGCGTTGCTACTTTCCTAAACGATTATGATCTACGAATATCCCTCCTTCCTTCTATCACCCACTCGATCTCAGGCGAGGTTGCGAGACTATCGATTGCACCCACTCTGCAGTCAAACATTGAGATTGACTTTGACATAAAGAATAATGTTCACACTCTCCGCTCGGACAACGATGGAAAGGAAAGAGTCATATCCTCTTTAACTGTGCCACCAATCAACGGGAGAGTCCGAGTCAACTACGTGTGTGGCCAAACGTCTTTGGACATAGACTCAACAATCGAGGTTATCAAAGTCGAAGCAGGTGCTGTCCGGAACTTACTGGCCACAATTAGCGGCCCAGAAATTTCCCATTTTGTCTCCGATTTAAGTCATGACGCCCGTATCCTCAAGCAGCGACTGACTCAAGTCACGTCCCGCCGTCCGCATTCCCCAATCGCGGAAAAGCCCAAGGAACAGAATGAGTTGTTGTATAAGCTCCGCCTGACTTTAGCTGGCATTAATATACATGCGAGCGCCCCTGGGTTGCGAAACAAAGATTATTCGGCAGACCTGAGCTTTAAATTTGGCTTGATTCAGATACACGTGGAAAACTCGCCCGAGGCTGGCGTTATTCTTGAGCATCCAGAATTTCATGTCAATTTTAGCCAGGGCAGATTTGAACTTCTTAAACGTGAGAAGAGAGAAGTGCAGCCATATGGGAGTCTTGCTCTTTATGCTCGGATTTCGGGTGTGTCAAGGACGAACGGAAATGGGGAATCTATACGGTCCTACCACTTATCCAGTGATGGCCTTGCGATAGAGTTGTTTGCCGAAACCGCGTCGATGATCATTGACATAGTTGCACATCTACAGAAACGGCTGAAGTCGATTGATCTATCACATGAAGTCAAACACTTGCGCAAATTGCGACTTATAGGGTCACCAGAAAAGAAGCGCGACCCCTCAATACCGTTGATCGAGGAGGCCAACCAGTTGGAATGCAAAAAACTGTTTGATGCTATGTACTCTGTCGAGTTGAGGAACTTTCGATTAATTTGGTTAATATCCGCGCCAAATGAAGCATACCCTGGGGAGGCGGAAGACCTCATGTTTTCTATTAAGAAGGTTGAACTCGCAACGAAAAAGGACAACGCTGCTCGGCTCCGTATTGAAGCTATGCAACTACAGATGGTCCCCACTTTTGAGGACAAAAACAAGCGCTCACAAAACTCGGCACTTCTGCCTGAGGCGGTCTTCAATGTTGCGTACTTGTCGACTAGCGATGAGCGCAGGTTCGCGTTCCAAGCGGCCGGAAAAGCTGTAGACATTCGAATAACCTCTGATTTCATTGTCCCTGCGAGCATGCTTCAGAGTTCATTGGCCTCAGCAAGTGAAAAGCTTCGAGAAGCCAACGACTTATGGATAAGGATTGCTTCACCTGATCAGAAAAAGAAAGTGGCTAATCCGAACGTAAAGCGCCTTGGTTCTCTCCTCATAGACGCCGATTTTGCAGGCGCTGTCGTCTGTTTACAAAGCCGACAGAATAACAAAGGGCAATCAGATGGACTACTTCCAGACTCTGGGTGGAAATACGGTCAATACATTCAGAACTCCGCAGTAACAGCTAGGTTCCAGGCACCAGGGGTTGCCCTGAAGGTGCAATTCGAAGACACGGGAATCCAGGATCCAACATTGAATGCGGAACTCAAGGTTGATGCGTCTACCAACGTTGTCTATCCAACCGTCGTCCCGTTGATTACGCAAATATCCTCCAGTGTCAAGGAAGTCGTCGGGGATGGTGAAAACGGAAAAGCTGTTGATAAGCAGAAGGGTGTTCCAGAGATTACTTCTAAAGAGCGGGCGATCGGTGCAAATAACCCAACAACAATCCTCGGAAAATGTAAGTTGAACATTGGCCTGCGTATTTGCAAGCAGGAATTTACGCTCAGCTGCCAACCAATTGCACGTGTGGCAGCAACCGCACGATTCGGAGACAGCTACATTACGGTAAATACTGTGCAATCCGAGGAGAAGAGGAGGTTTTTCGCAATGCAGATTGCTTTTAACTCACTTCAAGCCTCAATAAAGCACGTCTACTCTAGCGAATCGACGGCGAGCTTAGAGCTTGAGTCCGTTGTAATGTCCCTAATGAACAGCAAGCACGTCAGCACTAGCGCTGGAATATCTGCAATTCTTAAGATAAGCCCAATAAGGCTTTATGGGAACGTTAAACAGGCGCAAGATTTCTTGCTATTCCGCGAGATTTGGATTCCACAAGACGAGACTCCTAGTCCACCCAGAGCTCCAGACCTATCATCGCCCGAGACTCAGGCTTACCTAGTCCAACGATACCGTCAAATGGCCGCCGCTGGCGCGTTCCCTTGGAATTCTGCTCTTGCAATCGAGCAGCTGTATATTCAACTTGATTTAGGCCAGACAGTGGGCAGAGCCGATTTCACTATCCAGAACCTCTGGGTGTCATCCAAGAAAAACTCTGACTGGGAACAAAACCTTTGCATTGGTTGCGAGTCTATAGAAATACAGAGCAAGGGGCGACTCAGCGGTCATGTGCAGTTTTCACGAGTTAAGCTACGAACTTCTATTGTGTGGACCGATGAGATGGCAACAGATCCGCAGACACCGCTTATCCAAGCCTCCGTTGGCTTCGCCCAACTACAAGCAAAGGTGTCCTTTGAGTATCAACCGTTCTTGCTTGCAGATGTGGCCTCTTTTGAGTTTCTGATGTATAACGTTCGCGATCCGGCCCATGGCAAAAATGATCGGCTCGTTAGTACGTTAGAAGGCGACAAGCTCCAGGTGTTTTGCACTACTCTGACGGCATCACAAAGCGTGGCTTTATACCAGACAGTGCAGAAACTTATGCAGGACAAACAAGCAGCATTCGATTCGTCACTGAAAGAGGTCGAGAGCTTCCTTCGGCGCAAATCCACAGCCCTCGCAGACGGAGCCAGACCCGAAAGCCTTAAGAGCAAGCGAAAAGACCAACCAAACGATCATAACGATGATAACGCATCTAGAATGCCCATATCTCTCCATACCAACGTTATGGTGTCTCTTCGGACTATTAACATTGGGGCATTCCCTAGCACATTTGATGATAGTCAAGTTTTCAAACTCGAAGCCCGTGACGTGGAGGTCCGGTTCTCTGCGGCCGCATTTGACGAAAAAATTCACGGCGGCCTCGGCCTTACACTTGGGGGATTGCGCGTCGGCTTATCTAGTGTCAACCGTCCCAGCGAGCTGGCGACTGAAGACTTGTCCGTCAATGATATTGCTCATCGGGTTGCAGATTCTCGAGGTGGAACGATCTTAAAAGTTCCCCGTGTTGTCGTCACCATGGAGACCTGGCAATCTCCTATGTCGAGCCATATCGATTACGTTTTCAAAAGTTCATTCGAAGGCCGGGTTGACGTTGGCTGGAACTATTCCCGGATCAGCTTCATCCGTGGGATGTGGACAAATCATTCGCGGGCATTGGCGAGTCGGCTGGGAAAGCCACTGCCACTAGCTGCAGTTCGGATCACTGGAGGACCAAAAAAGGGGGAAGACGGAGAGTACACAGGTCAGGAAAAGATCACAGCAGTTGTCAATGTCCCACAATCTAGGTATAACTATACCGCTTTGGAGCCGCCAGTGATCGAAACGCCTCAGCTGCGCGACATGGGAGAAGCAACGCCACCTCTGGAGTGGATCGGACTTCATCGAGATAAATTGCCCAACCTCACTCACCAGATTATTATGGTCACGCTGATGGAAGTTGCAAAGGATGTGGAAGATGCGTATTCGAAGATTCTTGGTTCTTAGAGGAGGATGAAGCCGGAGTTTACGGACTTACTGCGCTGCTCAATAATACCCCCACAAATTCATGGATAGTCATAACTAGTTAAGCATTAGTTAACCTATGGAGTTAACTTAGTAATTGTTCTTTCAAAGGATCCGACCTTGGAATGCACTATTAAACACGTTCAAAATCGAGGTGTAGCCGAGGGACTTCATTAGCACCAACTTAGAGATCCAAGGTTTTCTTGCCGTGGCATTTGCAAAGGAACGAAGACAATGCGTTTAGACGGATTATGTACTAGCGTACTACATTTCATCTTTTCGAGAGCAGGCATTACTAAGAGGCAAAAGCAAGCTCCCGGTTGAGGAAAAAGTGATTTTTGACTCCTGGAGTGAGGAGTTGAAGTCCGAATTGTTGTGCTAGATACTTGCACTCCTCGTGTACACAGGAGTACTACCAAGTCGTACCCGCTCATGAGACCAGGTGGAAAGTGAAGCAATGCTTATCAAATCGCTTTCCCAAAGCGGACTACGGCGAGTGGGCAAAACCGCACAAGCCCCTCCATATTTGAAATCGGAAAATTCAAACCCTCGCTCACACTCCCCTCCCTCTTCCCCTCTCACTTTCTTCCTTCAACCACCACACTCTGGTGATTGTCTAGCGAGGACCTGCTTTCAGCTGTTGTCTCTCTGCTGAATTGTCCCTCCCATTGTTTCTCGACACTTTTTAACCAGGTCGAACTCGTTTTCGAACCTGGTATTTGTTTTTCCCCCTTCTTGAGTCTGGGACCCCGCCTCGAAGCCTGTTGTGAGCTGAAAAATCAGTCAAAATGGTCAAGTACGTTAAATCCTCTCGTTTGAGTTCAAGTTCTTCACCACCAAATGACTTGCTATGCCTTTTCTTTTGTCTACCAAATTTCCTCAAGATTTTCCCGGTCCCAGTGTGGATGTTATGGAACATTTGCTAATGCTTGTCACTGAACAGCTTCACCGTCGAAGAGGTATGCGCTCCTCCGACCGCACAGAATCCAATCACCCTCCCCACCAAAGCAAATGACTGTGAATTTAGTTACGAAACTAACAATGTGCTCTCTAGATCCGTCAATTGATGGATCGTCCGGCCAACATCCGGAACATGTCCGTCATTGCTCACGGTGCGTATTAACCAATCGCCCCTTCTCAGCAAACAAGTCCCACCACCACCCGCTGACGCGATTGGGGACAGTCGACCACGGTAAATCTACTTTGACCGACTCTCTCGTCCAGCGTGCCGGTATCATTTCGGCTGCAAAGGCTGGAGAAACTCGTTTCACAGATACACGTCAAGACGAGCAGGATCGATGCATTACCATCAAGTCTACAGCCATCTCCCTCTATGCCAAGCTTACCGATCCCGAGGATCTCAAGGATATCCCGCAGAAGGTTGACGGCAACGAGTTCTTGGTCAACTTGATTGACTCTCCTGGTCACGTCGACTTCTCATCCGAAGTGACAGCTGCCCTTCGTGTCACTGATGGTGCTCTCGTCGTCGTTGACTGCGTTTCTGGTGTCTGTGTTCAAACTGAAACCGTCCTTCGACAGGCTCTTGCCGAGCGTATCAAGCCCGTCTGTATCATTAACAAGGTTGACCGTGCTCTTCTCGAACTGCAAGTCTCCAAGGAGGACTTGTACCAGTCTTTCTCACGTACCATTGAGTCCGTCAACGTCATTATCGCTACTTATTTCGACAAGGCGCTTGGTGATGTCCAAGTCTATCCCTACAAGGGCACTGTTGCCTTCGGTTCCGGTCTGCACGGCTGGGCCTTCACCGTGAGACAATTCGCTGTCAAGTATGCCAAGAAGTTCGGTGTCGACCGCAACAAGATGATGGAACGCCTTTGGGTAAGAGACAGTTGATATCCTTTTTACACACGTTCCCTATTCTGCTTACACAAGCGAACTACAGGGTGACAACTACTTCAACCCCAAGACCAAGAAGTGGACCAAGAACGGTGAATATGAGGGCAAGCAACTTGAGCGTGCTTTCAACCAGTTCATTTTGGATCCCATCTTCAAGATCTTCAACGCCATCACCCATTCCAAGAAGGACGAGATTGCTACTCTCATCGAGAAACTCGACATCAAGCTGACCAGTGAGGAGAAGGAATATGAGGGCAAGCCTCTCCTCAAGGTTGTCATGAGGAAATTCCTTCCTGCTGCCGACGCCCTTCTTGAGATGATCGTTCTCCACCTTCCATCTCCTGTCACGTCTCAGAAGTACCGTGTTGAGACCCTTTACGAAGGTCCCATGGATGACGAGTGCGCCATTGGTATCCGTGACTGCGACCCCAAGGCACCTCTCATGCTTTACGTTTCCAAGATGGTTCCGACTACTGATAAGGGCCGTTTCTATGCTTTTGGTCGTGTGTTCGCTGGTGTCGTCCGCTCCGGTTTGAAGGTCCGCATCCAGGGTCCAAACTACGTTCCCGGCAAGAAGGAAGACCTTACTATCAAGGCTATCCAGCGTACCATTCTCATGATGGGCCGTTTCATTGAACCAATTGAGGATGTACCTGCTGGTAACATTGTCGGTCTGGTTGGTGTTGACCAGTACTTGCTTAAGTCCGGTACCCTCACCACCTCCGAAACAGCCCACAACATGAAGGTCATGAAATTCTCCGTCTCTCCCGTCGTCCAGCGCTCTGTTGATGTCAAGAACGCCAACGATCTCCCCAAGCTGGTTGAAGGTCTCAAGCGTCTGTCCAAATCCGATCCTTGCGTCTTGACTCTCATCAACGAATCTGGTGAGCACATCGTCGCCGGTGCTGGTGAGTTACATTTGGAGATTTGCTTGAAGGACCTTGAAGAGGACCACGCTGGTGTTCCTCTCCGCGTTTCTGACCCAGTTGTCTCTTACCGTGAGACCGTCACTGCGGAATCCAGCATGACCGCTCTATCCAAGTCTCCCAACAAGCACAACCGTCTCTATGTCACTGCTCAGCCCTTGGATGAGGAGGTCAGCCGTGCCATTGAGAATGGAAAGATCTCCCCACGTGACGATTTCAAGGCTCGTGCTCGTGTCTTGGCTGATGAATACGGCTGGGATGTTACTGATGCACGAAAGATTTGGTGCTTCGGTCCTGACACTACTGGTCCCAACTTGCTTGTTGACCAGACTAAGGCTGTCCAGTATCTCAACGAAATTAAAGACTCTTTCGTCTCTGGTTTCCAGTGGGCTACTCGTGAAGGTCCTGTCGGTGAAGAGCCAATGAGATCCATCCGGTTCAACATTCAGGATGTCACCCTTCATGCTGATGCCATCCACCGTGGAGGTGGTCAAATCATCCCCACTGCTCGTCGTGTACTTTATGCTGCCACTCTCCTTTCCGAGCCTGCTATCCTCGAGCCAGTCTACCAGGTCGAAATCCAGGTCCCAGAGCAGGCCATGGGTGGTATCTACGGTGTCCTTACTCGTCGCCGTGGTCATGTCTATTCCGAAGAGCAGAGACCCGGAACTCCCATGTTCACCGTCAAGGCTTACCTCCCGGTCAACGAGTCCTTCGGCTTTTCTGCCGACCTCCGTTCTGCCACTGGTGGCCAGGCGTTCCCTCAGTCTGTCTTCGACCACTGGCAGGTTCTTCCCGGTGGTTCGCCCCTTGACCCCAACACCAAGCCCGGTCAAATTGTGCTCGAGATGCGGAAACGCAAGGGTATCAAGGAAACTGTGCCAGGTGTTGAGAACGTAAGTATTCGCAATTCGCCGTCAATTGCATTTATGGGTGCTAACAATATTTTCTGTAGTATTATGATAAGTTGTAAACGGTTTTTCTCGAGCCGGATAGAGGTAGTGGATGGGTTACACAGACTCTTTATGAGCTCGACGATCTGACATACAACCGGTAATGAGGAAATGATGGGAGCGTCTCTTGATTCATTGCATGACTTGGCGTTCGTCACAAGAACCCGGATGGAAGGTTATCCCTTTGCCCGTGCTTTCTATCTCAAAGCAGCTATGCTCGAGTGTCAAGAACTATGGGGTGAAGAGAACAAAATACAGAGGCCTCTTGAGTCTGGGTGGTTTCTCCTCTCTGTTTGTCTGCGTTTATGATTGCTTCATCACCACTTATGCTTTGCTTTGATTTAGTTTCAATTCAATTTCATTATGAATACGTCTTTTGATGTGCGATATGTGTTCCAGTAAATACGAAATTCTGACACTGGAAATTCTTGCTTGGTACAGTATGATGTATTCCTTCAACACACAATCTGGCATGAGGGTCGCAATCTGCGTCACATCACGTGACAAAGGCCCGTAGGTAGTTTTTGCATTCAGTTGAAGAAGCAAAAGAAGCAGCATACAACGCAAATCAGATATATGACTTTCCTTTTTGCCTTGAGCTCTTTATCCACATCTGCTGACATTTCTTGCTCAGGGCTCTGATAACAACGGAGCTACCAGAACATTGATCCATCCTATCAAGTATCGCGCCGATTGATACCAACACAACTACTAGTCTATATTTTCAACCTGTCGTCGCGCACGATCAGACAATGCACTTTACGGACGAGGAGGCGGCCGAGGTTAAAGCATGGGTTGTCAAAAAACTTGAAGACATGTACGTTGGTGATAATATTGTTGCCATTATTTTTGCATGCATGGGTTCTTGACTACATCCCAAAAGAATCCTCGCATATTCTTGTTTCTTCTAAGTTAGCATCTAATGTTGTTGATGGTACAGATCTGATGCAGACTCTGACGTGCTGGCGGACTACGTGCTGGCTCTGATTCGTTCAGACGCCCCAGATGACGAAATTCGCAAGGCATCTATAGAGAATCTCGAGGACTTTCTGAAAGAAAGTGAGTTTTTGGAGGCTCAAAGCGCCCGTTATCCGTACTATCTCAAGTGTGAGACGTAAGGATAGTGATTAACTGCGATGGAGTGAATCTGATTTAGATACGGTGAAGTTCGTCGATGAGATCTTCGAAAAATATAGCCCGAAGCCTGAGCCGCCTCCTTCACAACCTACTTCTCAGCAATCCCTACAATTTCCTCCACAGCAAATACCCTTTAATCAGCCTCTACAGCCTTCCAATGTGATGCCATTCGTCTCTGGGCAAATTCCAGCAGTAGGGTCGGGACAGCAGCCGGTCAGTGGCTTTGAAAGTAATGGCACGAACTTTGGGCGCAAGCGCACGTTCAATGATGTGTCACAAAACGCCGAGTCGAGTGATCAACTTTACGGAGGAGGTGACAGGCCCTTCAAAGTACAACGAGGAAAACGTGGTGCACGAGGTGGATGGGAAGGCCGTGGACAGACCCATCACTATTCCCAGCAGACTCGGACGGGTGGATATCCCGGTATTCCACTCATTCCTGGCGCAGGATTTCCCCAATTTGACCCCAACGACCCTGTTTCCGCAATGATGGCTCTGCAAAGTATGGGGCTACCTCAAATGCCTGGAATGCCACAAATGCCGATTGGAAATCCTCAATTTTCAAGTGCTCCCCCAACTAAGATTCCTGAAAGATGCAAGGATTACGACACAAAAGGGTTTTGTGTCCTGGGAAGTACTTGTCCTTATCAACATGGGCCTGATCATATTGTTGCACCTGGTCGTGATGATGGTAAAGACTCCCGGATACTATCATTACTCTCTGTCCAGTGTCATCTAACGAAATATAGAATACGATCCGACGAAATCAAGTATTGTTCTTGCTACCAACGGTGCAAATGGCCATGGCACAACAGGTTTCAATCGTGGCAGCGATCGAGGAAGAGGACGCGGCCGTGGACGCGGGGATAGAGGTGGATTTCCCTCGCGAGGCCGCAACCGTGCTGACTTTTCTCATGCTGGGCCAAACGAGGATCAGTCAATCACCACGATTGTTGTGGAGCAAATACCCGAAGACAAGTTCAATGAGCAGATCGTGCGGGACTTCTTCTCACAATTTGGTAATATTGTCGAGATTACGATGAAGCCACATCGGAATCTGGCCTTGGTAAAGTATGATACTTATGCCGCCGCTAAGGCTGCATGGTCCAGTCCGAAAGTCATCTTTGACAATCGGTTCGTCAAAGTTTACTGGTACAAACCAAATGCAACCGCTGAGGCCAATGGTTCACAGTCTGGCCATGCGGCAGGGGACCAGAAGCCGTTCGACCACGAAAACTTCCAAAAACAACAAGCTGAGGCCCAAAAAGCCTTTGAAGAGAAACTGAAGAAACGAAAGGAAACTGAAGAGGCAATAAAGGCGCTTGAGAAGCAGAGAGAGGAGCTTCTGAAGAGGCAGCATGAAGAACAAGTGAAATTGATGGCGAAGCTTGCTTCCAAGGGTGAAGTCCCTGCCGCTGAGGAATCATCGGCTACTGCAGAGAAGCCGGTTTCCTCAGAGGATGACAAGGCAAGCGAGCAGACTAAAGCATTGCGTGCACAGCTTGCAGCATTGGAAGAAGAAGCCAAGAGCCTTGGCATCGATCCCAATGCTTCCACGCGAGGACGTGGAAGGGGCTGGCCAGGTTATCGGGGTCGGGGCTTCTATCCACCCCGCGGCTGTGGGTATGGCCCTTACCATGGTCGTGGGGCATTTCGAGGTCGAGGTTCCCATCGGGGACGTGGTGGAGTGTTGCGGCTAGATAATAGACCTAAAAAGGTTGCTGTTTCGGGCGTCAAATTCGACGAGACGAAGGACGAAGCTCTCAGGCAGTATCTACTGGTAAGCTAGTCATGATCTATCTATTCATTTATTCATTATAGAAAACTGAAATGCTAAGCTACGATTTCCCCAGGGAATTGGTGATTACGAAAGCATCGAATCCAATCCCGATCGCCCTGATTCTCTTATCGTCTCCTTTAAGGAACGCTATGTTGCTGAACAACTGATATACGGCCCTACCCACATTCCCGGCGTGGGAAACGTCGAATTTGCATGGGTTGCCAACGCTCCGTCAGCTCCTAGTACAACCGTCAACACCCCTGGCGCCACTTCTACAACCTTTGTCTCAGGATCGGAATCTAAGGGCGAGGGGGATACTGTTATGGGCAATGAAGAGCCCGACCTGCAGAAGAATGCTGGACATGAGGTCGATTATGACGTTGCTGAGGATGATACTTGGGCAGTTGAATGAAGAAATGAAACGGAAAAAAAGAAACATGGTTACAATTTTTTTTCGGGGTATCAGCCAAGATGGATTCATTGATTCATGTACTATTGAGTCATCAAGAAAGGAAGGACCTTGCAATATATTCCTCGCCATGTCAGATGCATTTGCGGTGGCACCTCTTGTCTGTTACTACCTTGTGACAAATGTATCCCGAGATTCTGATACCTAGGTATGGGCCAAGCCTTGACCGTTTACGTTTTTTCTGAAGATCTTTGCATGGTTGAAGAATGTTAACACCTACGGTGCATGATCCAATGGAAAATCAGTTGAGCTTGGCCCTGCACGTGATGCATCAATTCTGCAGAGCGGACCGTAACCCGAAGAGCTCCGCTAAGACCTCCGTAGGGGTCCAGCGGGTATGCATTATCCTACGGAGAACTAGGCTCTCTCCTCGGTTGGAACCGATCGCTAAATCGCGCGACGGGAGTGAGTCGCGATTGCTGAAGACAAAGAGAAGCATAAGGTTTTAGTTGAAGGAGATTTGCTTATTTTTTTTTTACCCAGATGGGATAAGCACTCTGGCTGTCTGGCTAAACCCGTGTAAAGACCATCCATAGTTTCCCGTTTACTCTTGAATTATCATTATTACATACTACTTTTGAGACAACTGTCTGTGTGCGTGGCACTCGAGGCCCTCTTCTTTTATAACCAGAATACTCATCCTACTTCAATTCCCACAGTACATATCATAGCAACGATGGCGATCGGGACGCGCTTGAAAGACAAAGTTGCGATAGTCACCGGTGCCTCAGCGGGCATCGGGCGAGCTGTCGCAATCCTATATGCTTCCGAGGGCGCGTACGTAGTGTGTTCAAGCAGGAGTTCTTCACCTCGGGGTGTGTTGCATTCTGTTCTTCTACGCAACCTTTTTTTTTTTTCTTTCCCCTCAGTCGGCCCCTTACCTTCTCTTCTCCCCCTTCTTTTCCCCATGAAATGGGAATAAAATAACCTTGGCTGATATTCATCATTCGTTTCGAGAGAGCAGTGCAGCTTGAAGACCACGAAGGAAAACCGACGCACGACGTCATCAACGCCTTATATCCCGCCCCTGACAATGGGAAAGCTTCCGTGCGGTCAATATTCGTGAAGGCGGATATCTCCGTAGCCGAAGAGATTAGAAACCTTGTCAAGGAGTGCGTGAGGGTATTTGGAAGACTCGATATGTATGTATACGTACTTCCTCCGTGCTTGCTAATCGCATGCAGACTCGAGAGGCTGTGTTCTGTCACCTGCTAACCCGGGCGTCTCTTGGGTGTCTGATTATAGAATGGTCAACAATGCCGGATCATTGACTGGACTCGGCCGTATCCACGAGGTCCCCGAAGATTATTGGGACCGTGACGTTGGTACCAATGGAAGAGGCACTTGGTTGGGTTGCAGTGAGTTTTGCCCAAGGCCAATCGTGTTTATGGTCTTGTATCCGTCAAGTTCAAACAGCTCAGACAAGGACAATGACACGTTAGAATACGCCATCGACCAAATGCTCAGCCAGGAGCCTCACCCCACCGGTGATAGAGGCTGGATAGTCAATATGGTCTCTGTCACGGGGTTGGTAGGGGCAGTGGGCAGCAGCCCGTACTGCGCGGCCAAAGGTGCGATTGTGAGCTTGACGAAAGCCCTCGCACTGGAATATGGGAGCCACAGAATGTTCGTACTTCCTCCTTCTCCATCATCATAATTTGAGATAGGACATAGGTGACATTGACAAACCCCGCTTGCATGAATAACTGACCTGTATCCAGCCACGTCAATGCCGTCGCGCCAGCGGTCGTCTTGACCCCCCTCACGCGTGGCTTCTATAACGAAGACAATGAGGATCCAGAGATCCGCGCGAAGCGCCAAGAGCTCCTACAGATGCACCCTTTTGGCCCTCGACTCGGCACAGTTGAGGAGGTTGCGCGTGGGGCGTTGTTTTTGGCGTCTGACGATGCGGCCTATGTAACTGGTCACGTGTTAGCCGTGGATGGGGGCTTTCTGGTGCAGCCGAACAGGCTCTAACCAACATCTTGGAATCATCATCTCACTCTCAAACATTGGGATCTCAACATCCCTTGACATTCCCTGAAGTCGTCCAGAAGAAACGAATCATAGCATCTAGAGTTTCCCCCCGCCCGGTACTTGGATTTATATCAATGCGTTCAATGTAACCTGGAACAGATGGCAAAGGGAGAAGCCTTGGATCGAACATATGATACATATCAAAAAGGCAGTTATTTAACAGCCCATAAAACCCAAGGAAAAAAAAATAAAAAAAACAAAAAGGAACAGGAAAATAGTAGCTGGGCCACTCAAGTATTAACAGAAGCTGTTCGTTAACTCATGCATGCCATCGATTCGTTCCAAGTAATCTCGACGTAATCATCACCGTCATCATCGTCGTCAGGGGTAGTACCCAGCAATCAAGAAGTCGGATGAATCTCCCACAAGGCCTGATGGGCGACTATATAATCGCATAAATACAGAGCAAACGAGACCAGAAAATAAATAAAGGCCATGAGTCATCGTTGGAGTGACGATGAAGAATCCTTCCAGTCGCCAGGTCCAGCCTCCCTGCGTCTGTGGGACAGATTGTTAACGTGCTGGTGGAGTCTTGATATCCATTCTGCATCTTCATCGCTATCGCTGTCCTGCATTTCGTCCAGCATGCGATCGATAGCGTCGCCGGAAAGTAGTCTGGGCCCAGTACGCCCGCGTAGGATGTTGTTATGGGTGTGACAGACATTACTAGTCAATGTCGCAGGGCTGGTAGGGCGAATACTATCCCCATTACCAAAAGTGGTGAGTCTCTGATCTGTTCGTCCCTCTGATGTGGTCTCCAAGCGTGGCGAACTGGGTTGAGCACGTGGCTGCATTAGTGTCGAAGAAAGTGACGAGAAATCGGAAGCGTGGTTCTGTTGCGTGCTCTGAGAATTGGCGCGGTAGCCGGAGTTTTCGGGGCTAGACAAGAACAATAAGGTCTCAATAGCATCTTGCTCCATGAGAGCGTTTTGAAAAGGCGTGTGCCGCTTCGGGAAACCTGCCGCCGTTGCGGGGGTTTGCTGGGAGGACGAATGCGGTTGCTGTTGTTGCTGTTGTTGTAGTTGTTGAGAATATGGAGGTGTGTCAGGAACATGAAATCCTGTATGGTTCGACGAAGCAGAAGATTGCCGGGATAACGACGGTTTGTGTAAAGTTGCGAATGGGGATTTGAAAGGAGCAATGTTAGGGTTGTGATGGGTAGAATTGGGGTTTGGTAGCTGACGTGGAATACCCTTGTTGCCAGCGATGATATCGACGGGAGGAGCTAGCTGCGGGATGTGGGACATGTCAAGGGCTGCAGAAGGTCTGAGCGAGCCACCGTTCTGAGCACTAGAAGTTGAGTATGACCGGTTTCGCACAAAGGAGTCTGATGACACTGGGGTCTCTCTGCTCGTATGATGGAACGACTGCGCCGATCCCGAGAGGTGGCTTGGAGGCGGAGGAGAATGGCTACGGGCAGCGCCGTTTTGTCTTGATTCAGAGGAGCGCATCTGCCACTGACTTTCTAATTTCGCAGCCGCATAAGACAGCCTCGAATGGAGCAGGGCCGAAACCTGCGCCAGGGTTGTTAGCAGGGAAACTTTACGCGCTACAACGCGACCTTGACGAAAAGGGGAAACGAGGATAATACCTCTGCAATCCTGCTGGCATTCGAGTCAGTACTCATCGCCCTAGTCTGTCGCCCTGGAGACCTAGCCGCCGCAAGAGCTGTCCCTGGTGCTCGCAAACGCTCTGCGGAAGCAGAGGGCTTCGTTTCTCCGCTTGCGGTCCGTTTCAGACCTTGGGCGAGTTGGATTGGAGTGTCTAATTTGGTTGATGTATTCGAGGGACTTCGCGGAGGAGTCTGGGTTGTACTCCGTGTCTTCGACGGCTGGACCGGTGCGGAATCCGCGTCCGGAGGGCGTGGGGCAGGCATTTTCGGTGGGATCTGAGACAGTGAAGGCGGTCGCGACGTAGGATCGTTCACGGAGCATATAGAGGACGACGTGGTCGGGGTCAAATTCGAGGCGACGGTGTCACTCAGGTCTGCTGAGTGCGTGAGGTCGCTCAACTCCGTCTGGAGGGGAGGCAGCGGGGTGTCTCGCATCGAGCGCGAAGTTCCGATCCGGTCGACGAGAGTCTGGTTGCGCGGGGAGACAGCGTGGGCCATGATGTTGTGTTGTGGATTTCGTGTGTGGACGGTCCAGGGCGGGAAGGCCAGGAAAGGGCAGAGTCGTCGGCGGTCGCGGGCTGATTGTTGAGGACCCAGTGGACCTAGGAGGGAAGGTCACCCACTACCCTGCTTAGCGTGCCTCGCGGCGAGACAAACTCCAGCAAAGACAGCCCAGATCGGAGAAGCATCCAAAAAACCAAAATCTGTATCTGCGAGTGAAGCAAGAGGTTGAGAGTTACCCAGATCGCAAGTGAGATACCGGCTAGTCTGCTCTCTGACCGGAATCTACCGGGTAGCCTACTACGGGTGCAGTCTCGTTGTACTCGACTGCATCGCAAAGCATCACTTTGTTGACACGATGGACGGACTTGCTGGCTGCAAACTGGCGATGCAATCTTCGCCCCAGCCGGCAGATACGTGTCTACGAGGACAATCACCATGCATCCCGACGTTGATCAGTCCTTTTGCCTGTTCCATAAGCACTACGTCTTCCCACCTGTTGTCGCTGTCTCTTCACCCGCCGCAAACTGTCGAACGTCAAGATTGTATTTGAAGGTTTTTTCGACGCGTCGCGTTGCGGTCACGTGCCTTCCCGGGTGGAGGAAGAGATTTTCTCCGACGGAGACTCGCATCAGCTTTCAATCACTGTGCACTTGAATGTAGTAGTATGCTACCGTGGACAGCGTAAATTCCGATCATTAGTCGTGTAGGTCGGGCAGACTTGTTAGCGACAGCTGTTTTGTTTTCAAGGTGAGAACGTACCAAAGGAGCATAATGCTGGGATTCCCTCTGAATCGTAATGTGGTCCAAACACGTATTTATAGACAGTAGTACAAATGATCCCCCCTTTTCCCCATACATACAGAGTACTGGTACTATCATGCCAAAAAAAAAAAGACTGTACAATCATTTCCTCTTCTTGGCCTTCCCACCTCCATCCTCGTTATTCTTCCTCTTTTTCCCTTCTCGAGCCCAATACTCATCTCGTTCCCTCTTCTCTCTCTCCTGCTTCTTCTGGAGGCTCTCCGCCACCTTCGCCCGGTACACCTTCCGTCTCTCCTCCTGCGCAGCTTGCCGCTTCGCGATCTTTTCATTCCGCAGTGTCGTCAGCTTCTGTAAGAGGTCTCGCGCCTTCTTTTCTTCCCCGCCAAGCACAACAGCACGTTTCTGCATGTATGTCTCCTTCTTGCGCGGACGCATCTGCGTAATCTGTGACTTGAAGGGCAGTTCAGCCGCGAGCTGTCGAGGCACGCGGAGTGGGTTGAAGTGTCGGGTTGGCCGCTCGATGGGACGGTATGCAGAGTCTTTCCGGAGTGGAGTGGGGATGCCCTTCTCCCGTCGGACTTCTCCCGTGAGACGCATGCCGTACTGCCAACTACCGTCGCCAGCCTCGTCGACATCAAGCAGGTTGGTGACAGGATTGTAGTACCGGTGTGGCTTGATGGAATACCACGTCCGCAAAAAGACGATGTCGCTCATCAGGATCTTGTCCTCAAATGTAGCACGGAAGTGGCCCTCTGGTTTACTGAGAGCCCGTTTGATCTGACCGCGGACGCCAGACACGGTCCTGATAGCCGCGCCCTCAAACTTGGCAACCTCAAGCGCAGAGTTGAACATATCCTTGATGAAAGCTGTTCTGTGGAAAATCTTGTATGGATATCCAGTCAGTTTGAGCTTTTTTACGATATCGGTTCCTTCATCCACACTCAAGACTACTCCTGTTGCAGCAATTCGGAAGCCAGGGTTCTTATTCGAGAACGACTGAACACAGCAGAAGCCAGTGTTGGGCGCGACCAACGGCCCGTAAAAGGTCGCAGTGCAGTGCATGTGTTCTGGGGTATATTTTAACATCCGGTTGCGCGTCCGTGAATCGGAGGTGGTGTATATAGGAAGAGTTTGGAATCGTCGCCAACCAAGAGAGAAAATCAACGGGTCGTTTGTCTTGAGGATCTTCTTGTGCCACCGATGCCGCTTAATCCGCACTTGGACAAATCCAAATCGTTCTTCTGTGGGCGCCAGTCCGCCAACGATGATGGGAAATCGGGGATTGAAGCGTGTTACGAATTCGCAGGGCACGTTTTCCAGCACGATCCTGGCATACGTACCCGCTCTGTAACCCTCAGCTCTAGCCCTTGATATTGGGTCCAGATTTTCAAATTCAGCGCGATTGATTTCAAGCTGCTTCTGCAGCTTCGCTTTTTGCGCTTCGTACCAATCATCTTCACCAAAGGTCTCTTCATTGGCGTCCCGAACACCCTCCTTGGCATTTGCAAACCCATCCCGGTCCTCCTCCTCGAATCGAAGCCGAAGCTCTTCTTTCCTCCTGGCGTTCTTCTCCCGCTCCTTTTCCATATCTTCTTCCTTGTTCTTCTCTTCTTCCTCTGACTCTTCGTCCTCCTGATCCTCCTTTGTCTTGCCGCCAAAGACTTCTCCAGTCTCAAGGTCCTCAAAAGCTCCATCACCTTCGCTGTCGGAGCCCTCTTCGTCATCCTCGTCATCTGACGCGTGTTTGGAGAACTTCACGCTGGCAAAGCGCCGTCTTAAGGACTCAAGGTTTTCCTCATCTTGCCACTTTTTCTCCAATTCTTCGTAGTCATACAACGGAATGGCTCTATCATCCTGTTCGTGCTGTTCAACATTGGTTTTCTTGAAAAAGTTGTCTCCGTCATCCTCGTCATCTTCACCTTCGTCTTCATCTAAAATTTCCTCTCCCCTCCATCGTCGCGCAACTTCATTCGGAGGTATAGACTCGTCATAAAGCATGCGAGTGAGGTCTGCAATCCGGTAAGGAGGTCTCTTCCCAAACATTGCCTTTGCATTGGCAGCCAGGTTCTCCTTCCATCGTAGAGCGCCGTCATCCGTATCCTCATCTTCTTCATCAAGGTCGCTTGGCTCGTCTTCAAATATCTGGTCTTCGACTGGAGATAGGGAGCCGAGATCGGAGTCACTATCAGCAAAGGCAAATTCCTCGTCCTCCTTCTCCGCTATGCCATTTTGTTTTTCTCTGAATCTCGCGTCAAAATCCAAAGGAGGATTGACGTCCTCAGTATCATCCTCGTAATCTTCTTCTCCCTCTTCATCATCCCCGTCGTCATCCGCGTCATCCAAGTTATCCTCTTTTTCACCACCACTTTCGAAGCCCTCGTCTTCATCTTCGATAGCATCAGTCCCATTCACGGAATCTTCGACAAATCGTACCTTCCGTTTCTCCTTTCGGCCAACGTCCTCCTCTCCGCCGGCGTCAGCAGCTTCAAGAGCTCCACCACCCCGGAAAAGTTGAACACCGGTCGACGTTTCACCAAGTAATTTTCGTTCCCCTTGTAGCGAAACGACCAATTGTTCACCTAGCCCCCTGTCTCCAGTATCCTCACTCTGCTCTTGGTTGAACGTTGATGTTTTCACATCAATGTAAACGGCATCCTTGTCCACCAAAACACCACCGACGTCTGACATTGGTGCAAACAGCAGCTTTTGCTTTTCTCCGAGTCGCTTCCGTCCGCTTTTTCCGGTAGCTTTTGCCATAGCTTGGTCCATATATGGCGTCGGGCAGGGATCAGGTAATGATTCAATAGACGCGACACTAAGATCACCCACACCGGGAATGTGGACTCTAGCACCAGTCGCTGGGAAATTCGTTCCCCGGAGGTATCCATATAGAGCAACCGTTCGATCGCATTTTGGGTTCTCTTCAATGGCCGTTGGGGGTGTGATATCTAGCATTCTGTCGGCCAGACAGTAGGGATGGGAGTTCCTCCACACAAGCGGTCGCGGATTCTTCATCACGGACAAGAATCGTGACAAGTTATGAATCTCGCGGTCCGGATATCGCCCATTAATCACACCAGACAGATAAAACAATTTTGCGCCCTGGTATAGTTCGCTCCAAAATCGATGCTTTAGGCGCTTTTTCGCGGTCCGCAGGGTGCTTTGTTTCTTGAAGAGATCAAGGTGTGTAAGGATGCCAAAAACATTGCCTGGCATACCGCTAGCAGCAAGAACGTTGAGAAATTCCATCGTTTCCATCTCAAAGCCATAATTGCCATCGATCATGAGGAGAACGATATCCGCAATTTTTGCAACATCAATCATACTGGCTAACGAATCCGAGGGACATTCGAGGAACGTTAACCGTCGCCGTTTTGATGTGACGACTGTGAGAGGGCCAAGGGGCGTGCTGAGGGTCTGTTTCGAATATCTCTTAATTAGGGACTTAATAAGTGTGGTTTTTCCAACCTGTCAGACAACCCGTGGTTATTAGCCTGTGATCCCGTCGCGATATCTTGGATCTCGAAGACAAAATCCGTAGACATACCCCTGGAGGTCCAACAACAGCAACGATAATCGGAGGTGCTTCTTCAGGCAGCCTGTCCACTAGCGGGACGTGCAGTCTCTTTTCTCTGATCTATTGTGCAGTAGATGGGTCAGCAACCGAGTAGCCATCGAGAGGAGATGTACCCAAAAGCAGTCGAATAACGCACGTCATGACTTCGTGCTGCTTGCCTCTGCGTACTCCCAGGGTTCGCGACAGCAAATGCTTTGGGATTGTGACCTAAAGGCGAATCGTACATCACATTAGCAAACTGCAGGAGCAGTTCGATGCAGAGTCCATTTAGCATACCACTCCTATCTTTTTTCTTTGACTTCTTCTCCTTCGCCTTCCGGTGCGGTTTATTTGTTTGCTCTTCCATCTTGAAGATGAGGTCTTTCCCTCTCGTTGTCCAGCAACAAAAAGGGCGATATTGCAAAAGTGAGGTCCCTCCTTAACATTCGTCTCTTCTCCCTCTAGCTACATACAAATTTGAACTCTCTATCAAATTCTCGGTGGATCTCTGACGAGCCAGGATAGTTTTTCCGACGCTAGTCCATAAGTAAGTTAGTGGAAAACTTTGATTTCGCACTACTCGCTCCTCCTTACCTCCGAACTGCACAGGAGAAGTCCATGTACTCTGGTAGGGCATGCGTTTCATGAGTCCCGATGTCAGTCATTAATAGTGGAGGTTCCCACAAGAGATGCTACCTTTTGGGTGGTCTGTTGATTTTTTGCAGCTACTATGTATATATATCGGTTGGAAAAACACACCTTTTGGAGCATCCTCAGTCCTCTAGATTGACCTACATCTCGTCCAATTAGATTCTGGCCCGACGCGGATCTCAAACAAGGATTTTATATCATCTAGGTTAACAAACAAATTACCAAGTGGTAACATGAAACCCTTCTACGCGTGATTCTGTAGTAGCTAGTTGTTCGTTGATGTGATGGAATGTTCAGGTTCAATTGTTAATTTTGGGCTCTTCCCCGCAACTTGAGCCAATCGGGTAATCCAGGTTATTCCGCAGACGAAATTTCAACGCCCGAAGTGGTCGGGGCACACTGTACTGGCAGACCTATCATTCTCTATCACTTGTCAAATATGCCTCTCTTCATCTTCTTATCCCTTTGCGTCAGTTTACAGGTGGGGGTAATGTATGGTGAGTTTGGTGGGTAAAGTCGACTGAACAATTACAACTACATACCTATGCCTCCAAGCATTCCTCTCTCTTATGACTACTACTATCAGACGTGTGAGCGATAGCCAGAGCTCGTCGATTGAGGCACTCTATGTCTTCTTTCCTTTATTCCAAAAGAAACACCCTGTTTATACCCCCGCTACGAAGCGTTAAGCGGTCATGTCAAGACCCCGCCCTTCTCCCGCCTATAAGGCTCTCCCTGAATCCGCCGTCCTGGCGGACCGTCAATTCTACACCCGCATTGCAGAAATCGCCAAAGACCCGTCGGGGCGCAAACTGGAATACTCTGCAACAATCCGTCCTCGTTCAGGTCACGCCTTAGCCGTCAAGGCAGGCCAGGTCTGCCGCATAACCACCCCCAACGACCAAAAGTGGGCGATTTGAACGTTTGGAACCTGCACAACCCCCGCGAACCATACATGAGGCCTCTTGTTACTGCAGACTCGCTTGCGGATTATGGTGTCGACGAGGTTGGTGGCAGAGTTCCACGACCTCCTTGATAAACGCTGCGACCCATACGTCAATGTGCTACTTTGCGGACAAACGGAAGACCTCCATTGTCATTCCAACTTGACCAGGGGCAATAGTTCCGTTCTGGCTCACCGAGTTCGATGTCCACGACGTTATCAATGTCTTCCAGGTTACGGGCCTGGATGAAAAGGGGCGCTACTTTATGGAAACATTTCCATACAAAAGGGTGGATTACTTTGAATTCTTCGCGGGGATAAAAATTCTATGCGCGCTGTCTACTTATCCCGGCGGGGACCTGTCAAATTGGGGCTGGGATAAGGAGATGAACAGCAATACCCGACCACTGGGCGTTGAAATGTATAGTCTGACCGGCAAGGCACTCCTGGATGGGTGGAGGTCTTTGGAACCACTGAAATATACAGGTTTTCATGGGCTTTCAATACAACAGCAAGAACCAGATGATAGGTTTGTTGGTGTCAAAGAGTGACACTGTCAGAGTGCGATATCCAGTTAGAGATTGGTGCATTCTGATGGTTTTTACTGTGTTAGAGAAGTGGATATATGTGTCACAGTAGTTTTATCGAGTTAGAACATTGAACACAATTCAGAAAGGGTGCCAGAAACTGCTCATATTAATTCTGTCAACAAGAAAGGATACCCTGATTGAAAGTATCACTGGAGTGGAAAAACCAGTGCGAATGAAGTAGGAGAACTCAATATAGTGCCAATTTAAACATCAGATGGAAGGGCACAAAGAAGCCACAGTGGTAGAAGTTGAACAAATACAGCGATCTAAGTCTCTGCTGTATGCCTCTTCGACGAGCTGCCAACGGCCTTGTGGATTTCATTCATGCATTTTGACTAGTACTCTTCCAACTTGTGCCGCGCAGCACAAGTGCTACTACCTATTATCAGTTTTCAGTCACGAGATGTACCAGAAAGCTGGACATGAAGATGTGAAATGGCAATGAATTATTATATACACCTTAACTTCAGCAGAATGGTGGTAAACATTGTTCAAATGAGTCATCTTTGGTGCTAGGAGAAAACTTGATCATTAAACAGAATACACCCATTAAACCTACTTAGGGAACCTAGCCATACTTGCTGTATCAAGACTACCCAAACACAATCACTACAACTCCAACCCGCTAGCAAATCCTAAAATATCCTTGAGGAGTTGCTGTCGATGAGTGAGATAGATCCCTGGGGGAAGCAGAAGAATCAGCTCACAATTCAGGGCAATTCAGGGATTACTTGTTGCTTACCATGGGATCCATTTTCATATATCTCCACCATCACTCGAGGAATGGTTTTTTGAACGATATCGACACTGGCCGATGCTGGGCAGCCTGTATCCTTGTCCGTACGCGCAGGTGATTGGTAGTTTTGTTTCTTTTCCGAGTTTCTGCAGCTTTTTAGTAAAAGCTGTAGTTGTGATAATCTGGACACAGCGCTCAACTGCTAGAGCATCGGCACTGTGCACCAGGTGTTCGAATCGAAGCTTTGTGCGCTTAGAAATTTCCCAGCCTGCATCGGACCCCATGACTGACGGAATTGCTGCCTGCTCATAGTCTGGCCGTGTGCCACAAATTCCATGGAGGATTGCGTCCCACGTTTTCCGCGGAGACGCTGTGGGGGTTTCTGGAGTTGCAATCGGATAAGGCAGTGCTGCACCAATCCAGAAGAATCCCTTTCTTGAATACAAGTCAGTCTATGATATGCTAACGCGAGTCAAAGCACAGTGGGCAAAGCCTACCTTGTAGTTATCCTGCACGTATTTGCTCTGAAGTTAGGCCAGAACCGTCTCCCCAGGACCCATGCTTGCGGCCACGAAGCAATACCCAATTTCTCTAGCAAGTAAACTGTGTCCGCGGCAAAGACGGCATAGTGAATTGGCAGCGATACAGGCTCACTCCCGCTCCAATCACTCTTACCGAGCTCCCGACGGTCTGGTGCAATGCATAGGAATTGAGATGTCTCACAGAGGGGTAACATCAATTGCTCAAACATGACGGACGACATGGGCCAGCCATGGATGAAGACAATTGTGGGCTTGGGTTTCTTTCTGTATTCCCCATCCGGGCAAAAGCTGGTGGATAAGTTGCTGGTATATAATCGTGGTAGAAAAGCTGGGCACCATCGAAAAGGCTGGCGAAACGAGGCATCTTGTTCAGTTGAAAGCCGACCAGGGTCAGAAGCTCAATTTGAATCAAAGACAATAGTATTTCCTCTAAAACATAGTTTGTGAACGTATCTACTTGAGTAGATCTTTGTTTGAAAGGAAAGCATAGACTCGGTTTGAGTCGAGTCTTTATAGAGACAGGGCATAACGTTATAGTATGTAGTGTTGCAAGAGGTTCTTGAATAACGACAACATTAGTTACATACCAGTAATCCAAGAGTGCACGAACAATGATTGAAATGACAATTAAAAAAAATTCTTTAGTAGACGCTGTGGACTGCAGGTCCAAGTTCCTAGCAATATGACTAGGAATGCTCAATCAATGATGGCTACTGTAGTAAAGCAACATAACAAAAAACAAGCGAGGATAGCCTGCATCACGGTGGTTGTTGGAGCTGTTGAGTGTGGAGAAAGCATCGCTGCTAGCCGCACGGATTCCAACTTTTAAACCTTCCTCTCGTTCCTTCCAACAAACCTTTTCTGTCGTTAACCCAAACGTGAGATGGGGTTGAACACATCATAGCATGGCCATCATGGCGAGATCATGTCTTCGTCTATCGCGTCTTCCCCATCTTCACTGCATGCCTGCTCGCCGGCTCTCTACGATTGCTCCCAACAGCTGGTCGTATCCCCCATCAATTACAGACGTTGCCAATGACGAGGTCTCACGGCTTTCATCTGGGCCTCGACGGCCACTAACTCTCACGGACCTACTAAGGTGGGTTTCTATTTGGAATTGAAGCACTATTTGACCTTGTACCATTTGCGGTCTAACCAACCGGAACTACTCCAGGCATGGACGGCCTCCCCTTTCTCCGGAAGCTCTTCTGGAGTCCGCCAATTTCACCCTTTCTCTTCTCCCTACGCGACTGGCGATTCGTATACAAGCCTTGCGAAATCTGCCTTTTATCGTCGTATCCAACCCGCACATCTCTAAGATCTACAACAACTATGTCCACTCCCTGTCCACTTTACTGCCGTACCAACAGAGAAAAATTACGACATTGAAGGAAGAGGAGGAGTTCACTGGAGTGATGGCAGATCTAGTCAAAACCCACACTAACACGATTCCTGTACTTGCACGCGGCTTCCTGGAATGTCGTAAATATATCAGTCCTGCAGAAGTTACAAGATTTCTTGATGAACATCTGCGTGCACGGATCGGGACCCGGTTAATTGCACAGCAACATATAGCTCTACACTGTGCCTCCCAACCTGTCGAAGGAGGCTCAGACCAGAAACCACCGACTCCATCTAACTATATCGGAGTCATTGACACAGCCCTCCAACCTGCCAAGCTGATACGAACATGTGAGGAGTTTGTGGCAGAGATATGTGAGCTCAAGTATGGCGTACGACCGCGCGTGGTAATCAACGGAGAACCAGATGCGGCATTCGCTCACGTGCCGGTGCATATTGAATATATAATCACAGAGCTCCTTAAGAATTCGTTTAGAGCGGTTGTAGAAGCAGGCAATGAACGAGAACCAATTGAAGTGACGATAGCTGCCGCTCCAGACGTGCCCGGGAAACATGACGTTGAGGCATCAACTGCCAAGGGCAATGACCACGATTCGTCGGGACCTGAGGTCGACTTTCGGATTGGAAAGGACCCCACGGACGCCTCGGAGAAGAGGAAGATTTTTGGGCCTCTCAGTTCTTCCACTCAGAGTATCACGATCCGAATCCGCGATCGCGGCGGGGGAATACCATTTGAGATACTTCCCAATATTTGGTCATATAGCTTTACAACGTACAGTGACGATGACTATGCCTCCAATGGAGGTATTGACTCGCTCAATGCCATTTCCAGTTCCGGAGTCGATTCCAGCAGTATAGCCGGGCTTGGTTACGGTCTGCCACTGGGGCGTGCATACGCAGAGTACTTTGGTGGTAGCATCGGCCTTCAGAGCTTGTGGGGTTGGGGTACCGATGTGTATCTCACCCTCCAAGGTCTCGGGAAGGTTGAATGAAACCTAATATTCATCATGTGTGTATATTGACAGAGAACGATCTAACTCCTTGGTCTCTATATGCACAGTATCGAACTACGAGAAGCTTGGTTGGATTTTGCCGTTGGCGCGGTCCGCCAGCCTCTGAGGCATCAAAACCTCATAGACATGCTTTGCCCATGCGCAGCACACGATCCTCGTGTCCTTTGGATCGATGATTTCTTCGACTCCAAAGGCATTGGCCGTACGAACGGGGTTCATCAGGCGCAAATATTCGTCCTCCAACTCCTTGTATCGTTCTGCTTTCTTTCCTGCCTTCTCAGCTTCTTGCAGTTCGTGACGATGCCCGACTTCAATACCGCCATCCAGAGGCAGAGAGCCCCATGTCCCTGAAGGCCAAGCGCATTGCATAACTGGATCTCTGGCTCCGAGCATAACTCCACCAGCGACTCCAAATGCTCTTCTCGTGATTACGCTGAAAATTGGCATTGTCGTGGAGAAGTATGCTTTGGCAAGCTCGACCCCCCACCGCATAGTCGCAGTCCGTTCAGCAACAGTACCAATAGCGTAGCCGGCTACTGCGGTCAGAATGAAAGTCCAATTACTTCAGCGCATGGGGTGCACTTACGGACGTCGACGAATTGAAGCACAGGTAAATTCATCACGTCGCATAACTTGAGGAGCCGGGTCAGTTTCTGGCTTCCGGCTGCATCCAAGGCACCGCCGTTGACTTCGCAGTTCAGCGACACGATTCCAACCGGGCGTCCGCCTAAACGTGCGAGTCCACTTATGGCAGTTTTGCCCCACAGAGCGCCAATCTCAAACCACGACCCACGGTCAACAACTGATTCTATGATGGTTCTTGGGTTGTACATCCTCGACTGTTTTCTAGGTATAATGCTGCGAAGCCCAATGTCTTCTCTGTCTTCCGGATCGTCGCACTTTATCACTGGTGGAGCTTCACCACCCCAATTCGGAAGGTAGCTGAGTACTGTCCTCAGCTGCTCAAAGCATTCTTCCTCGTTTGCTGCAAGGTTGTCGATTGTCCCGTTAGTACAATGCATCAGAGGTCCACCTAGTTCTTGGAAGTCCAAGCCCTCCTCGAACGTGGCTCCTGCAACGACTGCGGGACCTGCGTTGAAAAGCGCGCCAACATCAGCCGCCATCACTGAGAAGTGACACGAAACGACTCTCGCTGCTCCGAGACCGATCTACGGCGATAGCGCAGTTAGAGATTTCTGTGCGCTAGAGAAGAGAAGATTCAGAACTTCCGCAGTATGACTGCACTCACAGCTGGCCCAAGTACCGCACCCAAGTTGGGAATGCCCATATTCAGTTGTTGAACCACCTGATGAAACTGGACGACATGTGGAATATACGACCACCCTTCCTTCCTGATAGTAGTAACACTTCCGCCACCCGAGCTCCCGTCTACGAGCTTCAGAATTGGCACCTTCATAGCTACCGCCAGTTTCTCGAGATATAGAGTTTTTCCAGCCGTGGCACCGTCGGCATGGCCGCTTCGAATGCTGAAGTCGTCCGCTGTCAAGACGACCGTACGACCGCACAGTTTGCCCATTCCCTGAATATTATTGCTCGGGACAAACGATTCTGGAACCTCCGTTCGTGGACCAGTTTGTTTCCATTTGACCGTTCCGCTAACCGACCCAATCTCGCGAAATGTGCCTGGGTCAAGGAGCTTGTCTATCCGTTCGCGAACCCACAGTTTTCCAGCTTTCTTTTGGCGAATGTAGCCTCTGCTATTTGGATCGGGGGTGGCCGCCATCTTACGAAGCGTTTCCAGTTGCGAAAGCACGTCAGAGTAGTCTGCAGGGAGCGATGAGGCTGGGTCTTTTGATTTCCGTTTCTTGGTCTTGGTAGATCGTGGTTTGGCATCGTTGACTCCACTGGTGACATGAGAAGCAATTTGGTCTAGACGAGCTGAAGCCGTCTGTGCAGCAGTTAATGGTGTGTCGGCGCTGCCATTGCCTTCTCCTTCTTGTCCCATTTTCTCTTTTACTTTGTAAAAATCCCGATCAAACTTGTTGGATTATTAGGGAACACGCACTGCTTTTGCGACTTTCAAGGAGCTATGTAGCTCTTCTAGCGCCTGGCGGTGGTTGAGAAGACCGAGTAAATTGGAATAATTGAACCGGTAGTAACTCTGGAGCCAGGGATTTCAAATCACGCGAGAGTAATCAACGCGACGCATTGCAATTCCGTGCAGCATTGAAACGTCGATGATAGCAATATCGTTCAATGCTGCACGAAGCGACGAGGAACTTGCAGCTAAAACTACGGTGGATGCACCTCGGTACTTCTCTGCTCCCCGCAAGTTCCCTTGGCCTGTGGGGAAGGACGCAAAGAGAAATGGTCCCCGCAAGGTACTGGAGTACCTCGGGATTCTCAAGGACCGGACCTTCTTTTGAGAGATGGTTCGGGTCCTGTCGCAATCATAATGGGTATTTACCAGAGACAATTATCAAGTAAAACAAGGGTGAAAACGAGGTTGAGCTAACTGCCGGAGGTGATAACCTGTCGGAATACTTAATGTGCCTTGCGATGAAAGAGAGGGGATAACGCGTGATAGAGTCAACTACTGTTGTTTAATATCAAATACTAGGGAACGACAAAGCTGGAAAATGATACTACCAGCAAGGCCGATTAAGAGACTCTTGGTAGCCAACAGGTATGTTTTTTATAGATACTACATTATAGTACCCGTGACCCTGAAACAAGGAATCAATCCCTAATCCGGCATCACAGGGGCGAAATCGCCGTTCGCATACTTCAAGCAGCCCGAGAGCTACCTGGGTCTATCGAGACTTTTGCACTCTATACCACAGATGACAGAGCTCACTGCGAACTGGGAGCTCCTGATCATGCTTTGCAGCTCCCATCAGCTTCGTCCTACATGGACGTTTTCTTACTTGTAGAACTTGCAAAGAAGCATTCGATCGATACAGTCCACCCTGGGTATGGCTTCCTCAGCGAGAGCGCCGAATTCGCGCAGCGCATGTGGAAAGAGGCCGGGGCGAAAGTCATCGGGCCTGGATGGGACGTCCTGACTCAGACTGGTGACAAGTTACAGGCCAAGGCACTGGCAGAGGCGTGCGGAGTCCCCGTTCTGAGGGCTCTGAAAACGCCTACGAGCGACCTGGACGTTATAAGACAGTTTGCTAACGAAGTTGGATATCCCGTGATGATCAAGGCAGTTGATGGTGGCGGAGGAAGAGGTATTCGACTTGTTGCGAACGAAACAGATTTACAAAATGCGGTCGATCGGGCAATGGGAGAATCTCCATCACGAAAAGTGTTTGCGGAAAAGGCTGCTGTTAAAGGTTATCACCATGTGGAGGTTCAAATCGTTGGTGATGGGACTGGTGAAGTCAGGCATCTTTGGGAGCGAGATTGCAGTGTGCAAAGGCGCTTTCAGAAGATCGTGGAGTGTGCCCCCGCGATGATCAGAGACCGCAAGCTCGTCAGCAAAGTGATTGACGCAGCCTTGAGGATAGCTAGACAGGTGAGATTCCGTTCATTCCTCGAGTTTCTTGGTTCGCGCAAGAAGCTTATCCTGGCAATAGATTAAATACTTGTCTCTTGGAACGTTCGAGTTTCTGGTCAACGAAAAAAAGTCTGAATTCTACTTTCTAGAAATTAATCCCCGATTACAGGTCGAGCATACCGTCACAGAATGTATAGCATCGGTCGACCTTGTACAGACTCAGTTCTTGTTAGCACAAGGGGAATCGCTCAGCAGCATTGGGTTAGGAGTCAATAGGGACCCAAAGAACCCACCTGGGCCACATTCTATTCAGTTACGGTTGTGTGCAGAGGATCCCAGCAGCAACTTCGCCCTAAGCATAGGAAAGATCACGGAATTCCATGTTCCTTCTGGAAGTGGAGTCAGAGTCGATACTAGCATCTCAACTGTGTCGCAGGTCGTCGTGGGCTCGGATTTCGATAACATGATTGCCAAAATCATAGTGACTGCACCGACCTGGGAAATGACCGTTTTGAAAGCTCGAAGAGTGCTCGAGGACACAAGAATATCTGGCGTGAAGACCAATATTGACGTACTTCGGGCAATTCTTGCGGCCCCTGAATTCAACGGGTGGAAGATTGATACACAGTGGCTTGAAGAGAATCTAACACCAATCGTCGAACGTGGACGAGAAATCTCCAGTTCACTCAAGCCCAGCAATACATCCTTATCTACATCATCCCTCAGTCAGAACTTGTCTGCTGGTGCATCAAATCTGCTGTTCCGCAAGGGCGATGCTTGGTCAATCGAACTGGAGCCATTGGGGGATGCCCGGGCGGGTTCAGAAAAGCTCAGGAAATTGCCGCATCTCTTACAGATCAATCGCGTTCTTCGAAACGAATTCCCCACATCCCTCAGTGCTGAAATCGAGTATACCGTTCCGGCGACGGCAAGTACACCTGCCCAGACGACTTCGTATCGAATGACAGTCTCCACGACGTCGACATCAGCCAGTTCTTTGTCGTCGACCCACAGACTTGGGGACCCCAACAATCAGTCACATGTCATCCTCCCTATGAGCGGGAAATTGATCGAGATGTTGGTGGAAGAAGGGGATGAAGTGGAAGAGAATTCGGTAATTGCTTTCGTGAAGCAAATGAAGATGGAACTGGAGGTGCGCAGTCCGCGAGCAGGAAGGGTTGTTTGGGCTCTGGAATTAGAATCTGAAGACGGAGATGACGTCCCCGAGGGAGTGTTGCTTGCGGAGTTGGAGCCAGTCCATAAAAATAGTACCAGCAGCCCAAGAGATCCTGTCGACGTCAAAGGGAAACTTTAGTAGTATGTAGTATTTTTTTTTCCAGGCTTTTGGGACAAGCAATGCATAGAAAGATCCTTAGCTAAAAATGATAGAATCCTCCGTGAAATTCTCATTCTTTGTTTGTTCATTGTGAACTTGTGCAGCAACTTACCACCAAAGATGATGTTTCCCCTCCTGTGACTTGGGTGTGTGTGCAGGTGAGCGGGGTTTTCTTCCGCTTCCTGGCGAGCTTCACTCCACCCCAGTCACAAGTTGAAGAGTCAAGACGGGACGGGCAAGAAGATACAATACTCCATATATTCCATATATATACCCTAGGTATATATAGTATCCAGTGATATATGTCACATCTCCACTAAGACAGGGTTCAAAAAAAACAGTCCTAGACACACCCTCCATCCGACCGAAGATACCAAATCCACAGCGCGGAGTACAGGCTCACAGTGCAAAGCCACAGCACTCCAGAGACTTCCCTCTACTAGTACACAGTTGCGGAGTTGCGTCCGTTAGGAGTAGTACACAACTCGTCATGTCATCCTCTTCCTCTCACGACAGCCAAACCGCCGAAGCCCGCACTGCCTTCGTCGCCTCCCTCACGTCCGTTGGCACAAATCTGGATGCCGACCTGCGCGCACG
Organism: Malbranchea cinnamomea; assembly: GCA_900128795.2. Taxonomy (NCBI): domain Eukaryota; kingdom Fungi; phylum Ascomycota; class Eurotiomycetes; order Onygenales; family Malbrancheaceae; genus Malbranchea; species Malbranchea cinnamomea. The sequence goes on from FQSS02000500.1 coordinate 107,205, forward strand.
CGCGACCACCCTGCACGAGAACAGCGCCGTTCTCCGCAGGCAGGAGGACGAGCTGAGAAAGACCACAGACAGCATCGTCAAGCAGAGCAAGGAGCTCAAGAAGCTTGCTGACCAAGGACGCCAGGCTCTCAAGGAAGTTGGGGATTTGCAAAACTTCGCAGAGATGATGGAGCGGGATTTACTGATTATCGAAGAGACGCTGAGGTTGGCAGAGGAGGAGGACCAGAGGCAAGGGAGGACCGGAAAGCGGCAGAGTAAGCTGAGACGATGGTTTTAATTCGAACGACTCGCAGCGTTGGAGAAACGTAGGCATACGCATGAGTGTACACTGTGACATGACAGAGATCTCCAAACTCCAGCCCTTCAGCCAAGAAGAAAACAAAAAATATTGCTGCTAGAGGGGTTGCTGAAGACGACCCAGGCAGCTACATCCTGCCTAACCAATCAATCACTTTCTATATTCTCATAGTCTTCAAGAAATCATTTCCATATATCCAACCCCGTGGAACCTCTTTCACCATTTGTCTCCACAGTATCGAACTTTCCTTGCGGATGATCCCACTCATCCCACTCCTTCCACTGCCCCAAGCTCATCAAATGTCGCATTGTGGGCCGTCCATGAGGACAGTTCCACGGCTTATCGATCATTCCCATATGCCTAACCACCTTCTCCATCTGTTTCAAAGTCAACGGCTTTCCAATCATGATACTCGATCTGCATGCGCGCATGGCAAACATCTTGCGCACTTTACTGGGACGGGGAGTGTAGCGATCATTGGACAACATGTTTGACGAAGCGGCACTATGTGGAGCTTCAGATAGCAAGACAATCAGCTCCTCCAGATCGCGGGTGGTAAACACGACTTCTTTGCTTAGAGGCAGACTCAGTAATTTGCACCTGCGCCCAATCGGCTCATCTCCGCTGGTGTCGACGTGAACTATAAAGCCATTTTTTTCTAGCGCAGGAAGATTGTCAATGATGATCTCCTCTTCGACTGCTGTAAGGTCTAGCGTCTTTGGTTGAACGAGTCGCTGGTTTTGGACGACGGTCTCGGCCTGGAGGCGCTCAAAATTATACTTCTCATCAGAGGCATGCTGGTCAATGATAAAAAGTTCATCTTTGGGTATTTGTGTACCGTCGGAAGTAGAATCTGATCTTGTAGCAAGGATGAAGCCAAGGTTGAATTGCCCAACGATTCGCATTTTGGCAAAGTCGTCTTTTGATACGGTCAGGGACAACTTTGTTTCCGCAGAATCTTGATCGGTCGAAAAATCATCATCTGTGCTGAGTTGATGACTGTCCTGAGTGAAGTCCAGTAGTCTATGCCGTAGTGTTTCCATCTGCGCTTCAATCCATGCGATCGACCCATCGATAGAACACATCAGGTCGACAGTTGAGTCTTTGTCTCGCGATCGCTTCAACTCCTTCTTTGCTCTCTCATTATTTTGTTTGGAGGGCTCTGCAGCTTCTTCCGCAGCGCGAATTAGTTCCCTTACTCGGGTTTGTTCTCTGGCTTTTTGTTCCTCATCGTCGACGTAATTTCCATCAGAATCTGATCCGCGTTCGTCCTGTTCGGCTCCAGACATCTCTTGATCATCGTCTGCAACCTCTTTTTCAGAAACCCGTTCTTCAGGTTCTATATCGGACTCATACTCTTGCGATTCCGCTTCGGAACTTTCCTCATCAACCTCCTCCTCGACAAATACCCTGCCAGGTTGTGTCCCTGGCGCAGCAAAGGATCTGATACTTTGAGTTAGCCGGTTCTTCGCAGAAGCCGTGTGTATTCGCCTCTTTGGTCGAGACGCCGTTTGCCTAAGTCCTGCCATGTCAAGACTGCGTTTGGTGCCGCCTACTGTCGATTTGACGGTTTTGTCGCCAATTGTTATGGTGGCAATCTCGGGAGGCGTTCTCCTCGGTCTCATACGATCGAAGGCATTTGGCACAATGCCGGACGTCTTTGGTACGGGAACGTTGTGCACGAACGGTATTGGCGTTTGACTCGGTGGAGGCGATGCCTGGCCTGACTCATCTGGAGCCATGTATCGAGCGGCAGGCTCATGGGCAGGTGCGAATTGATCTTGGGGGGCGGAACTCTCAGGATCGTTACCGTGATGCTGAGCATTCGGTGTTGCTTCCTGGCACTCCCTTATTTGGGGCTCAGGTGACTCTTTGTGGCTACCATTAATCCCCAGTACTGATTGAATTGATCGTCTCGAAGATTGCGCTTCTTCATCGCGTCCAAGTCGTTCTTTTTCCCCGGCTTCGCGAGGCACATTGGACGATGATTCAACCGGCTCGTGCCTTGTCTCTATTGAAATCGAGGAAACGCCGGTTTGACCACCAAAAGTTTGTTTCATGGAGCTTTGCTTTTGAGTAAAAAGCTGTGATTGAGGTACTGTCTGCTCCTGATTCTCAAAGAGTTCCGTCAACGACACCTTAAGGGACTCAATCATAGCTGCAGCATCGTGAATGAGAATTGTGCGCTTGTCAGGAGAAACGTTAACGTCGTATGAAGCAGTGTCCATCTCAAAGTTGGCAAATATAAATGGAGACTGCGATACATTGAATGACTTGTAAACCTCGTTGAACGCTTTGGCAATTTGGGGCAAGCCGCATGGACGAGAATTTACGAAGAACATCTGACGGTCTGGTGTCTGCCTGCCTTCCCCGAAAACAGGTTTCGAGATGTGGCCATGGACGAATATCTTTTTCGTGCTCTGATCGTTTTGGCTCCCAAACTTCTTTGCAGCGGCACTCGGCTCAAATTCCAGCTTCAACTCTAGGGGTATCAAAGCAAGAAGTGTTTTTGCTCCATAGATGTTCGAAATATTCTCCCGTGTGGTAGCGTTCGATTTGGTGGAAAATACCATGACGCTCTTCCCCTTGGGCATCTGGTTTTTGACGCTGAACCGAACCCCAGTGCTGACACACGCATACGCGTGTAATAGGCCCAAGACTTTGCCATATTCTCGTTTTATATTTTTCTCCAGCTCCCGTCGCCGCACGGGTAATCGGTGAAAAAGGTTTTCTACGCAAGCGGTTGTCCCTTTCTGTCCAGCCACAACCTGCGTACTCTTTAGTTTCCCCGAAGCCTCAAAATCCAGCCTCGAGGCCTTTGGGACCTGATCTGCCTGGGCAGTAACGATATGAAAATCGGACAACGCGCATAATGATGATAGGGCTTCGCCTCGAAAGCCGAAGGTCTGAAGAGATGTCAGGTCGTCAAAGGTAGATAGTTTTGACGTATAGTGCTTCAATGCTGCCGGCAAAATCAATTATCAGCAAATGCTCAGAAAATATCATTTCTGTCTCCTGCGAACGGAATATCGCGCTCATACCAACGACCTCGTAGTTGTTTGGAGATATTCCATCTCCATTATCCTGCACCTCAATCAAGTCTAGCCCGTTATTCTTAAACCGAATATCTGAGGAAAACAAAGCACATTAGAAAGGAAAGAGGATAAGATCATCTATACTCGTGAATTCCTACCGATAGAGGTTGCATGTGCGTCGAGACTGTTTTCGACAAGTTCCTTGACAACGGAACAGAGATCAACAATCACCTGCCCTGACTGGATTTGATGGATCTGCGCAAGAAATTCAAAAAATCAACGTGTCAGCACCCGTGGTAGCTCAATTTCTGCTATCTGGAGACACTAACCGAACGGGCGTCAATGGCCTTGATGGTTGCCATGTTCATCCCATTGTCGATAGACTTGTTGCTGAATGATGCTGAAACATTTTGCTTTGATTGACCGTTCGCCCACACGCGCCAAAACGCGTCGAGTGGGTATCTAGTAGGCCTAATCAATAAAACTTCCTAAAGACACAGAATTAACGTCACCTCCCAGCGAGACTTAGAAGTTCACACGAACAGCACGAGATTTTTATTTAAATGCTGTTATGTAATTGTCTGAATACTCCGTAAGAATAAGTATGCCCAAACCCTTAAACAAAGCATAAAAGTCATCGTCATCCACCGCGTGATCCGTCATATCTACGGAGTAAACTATTTACATTCGAAAATCCGCATGGTCGGCGACATCAGTAGGTGTCAAACCGGTCCGGAAGGAGAATAGGTGCAATAAGTGTCCACAAGTAGATAGCATAGCAGATCCAGGCGCTTATAATCTTGACCCAGCTCGCCCAGTATGTCCGTCCAACAGGAGCCAAATCATCTTGCGCTTCAGGCTCTAGGCTCTGCGTAAGAAGGGTTGCAACCCAGTTAGTGGCCAGCAGAAAGATGACATGGAAAAGAGAATAGTTGTACTGGGTGGAGTGTCTTTCGTCGTCCCTAGAGTCTCCGCTGTCGTCAGACTCATCATCACTATCGTCAAGGGCGCTGGGAGGCAAGCTGCCGCTTTCGACAGCAGCACGGAGGGCCTCAGCACGCATTTCTCGGCGGCTCAACCCAGGCTGTTGGGTCACAAGTCCATGATCCATTTCATCTTGGCCTAGTTTCAAGTATTTGTTGTGTGCACCTTTAGAACCCAGAGCCATGCTTTGGGTTGCAGCTCGAGTGGTGGTGTACGCAATGGTGAGCATGGTGACAATAGCGCCGAGTACTACAGATGTAGTCCGAGCACCGCGAGCACGAAGGAGAGGGTTACACTGCTTATCGTCTGGTTCCATCGACACAGCAGACAGCGTCAGGTAGGTGCAGTAGATAGTGACCATTGCAGCTTGTGCGAGGCCCGCTCGAGGGTTAGACGCTTGTACCGCTGGTTGTATGGACACAACCGATACAAGAAGGAATAGCAATAGGTTGATCTATAAGGTTCTGTGAGTATTGAAAGCCTAGCTCTCGTGGATCGGTAAAAAACTTACCGTGATAGCGGCTTTATTCATCGAGCATCCCGATTTGGCGAAGAAAATGTACATAACCACGGTCATCGCAATGGAAGCGAGATACATTCCGATCGTCGACCCAATTAATAGCACTTGCCAAACCCTCGACTCCTCTTCCTCAATTTTTCGGAGACATAACTCGGCCCACGAGTGTGCCAAATCGACCAGAAGAATCAGACCCAGGAGAAGGAAGAGCATCGCGCCGGTGAAAGCAAAGTAGCTTCCCCAGACGAAGAAAAATTCCTCCGGGATGAAGAACGACAGGACGACAAAGGCTAGCCAAACGACGACTTTTGGGCCCCAGTAACCATTCTGAATATCCGCTCGCTTGTCCTTCGAAGAACGTACGCCGAGGAGCAAAAGAGCCAGGATGATATGAAAGAGCCCAAGGGCGAAATTGATGCGGTGGACCGCAACCCAGCCAAAACAGCTTTGGTCATCACAGCTGATCGGTAAAAAGTCAAAAGTGAGGTGTTGCAATTTCTTGAGCGCCCATCGCGTAAGCATTATCCACGAAAGAATAGAGTTAATCAACAAAATGAAAGCGTAAGCGATTCTTGTGGCCATGCTGTTCCAGATGATTGCATGTCAGATCTGCGGTCAAGAACTGTAAAGGGCCAGAGATGGTTCGCATACCTGCTCTGAAATTTCCCACAGGCCCTACACAAGGCAGAGCATGTCGCAGCTCCACAGCATGAAGCTACGCAAGTCATGACCTGGAGAGCGTAGATCGTTCATTAGGAAGGTCACCATGGTAATGAGAGTCATTCAAAGGAGTAATGGGACATACCGTTCCCAAACTGGGAACCGCCATTAGAGGCAGGGACAGAAGTGCGCCCATCTTATATTGTCAAAGCAATCGATCCCGTTGATATATTGATTCTTGATGTCCATCCGCAGAGGGAGCATCGATGGTGGTCTTCTCTGAAGGTGGTGGAAGGCTCCCATCAACAAGTTGGACTTCATTCAGACGTCACGGGCCATTAATTACGTAAGCCCAGGCTCACCTGGTCAACCGAAATGAGAACAGTGTAGGTTTCCCCGGATCAGAAGATCCACATGCACCTTTGGTGGCAAGATTCATGGACCGATCCGCTAGAAAAACTGTGCACGACACATAAAGTATTCTGTGGTTAACTCATGCTAGTGATATAATTGACTGCTGACTGCATTGGAGACCCTCAATTAATGTTCTGGTTCTGTTAGTTATTGCTACTATTCTCTTTAGCTTTCTATTCTTTCACTCAGTCTTTAAACATCAGGATCACTGCATTGAATGATTCTATCAGAATATTACAACCCCATCACATTGCTTGTCTGAACAGAATATGGTAAAAAACTAAGTGAGATAGCCGATCTTATCTGGCCACAAATAGAGCGTCACTCAAAATCATAATCAGAAAATTTTGCATCCAGAGCACATTTGTCAACCAAAGTACATCAGATCCGGTACGTATTCAAATTCACACAAACATAGAGAGAGAGAGAGAGATGTGTGCCCAAAGCTACTAAATAGTAATTCAGTTTGCATTCATTTATTCTGAATTAGTTGTCATGTATTCTTGATTCAACACACTCAAAACAACTTTCACTGAAAAATCATCATGTCAGTCAACATTTCTGTCTTAACATTGCTAAGCATTATCAGCTCTAACCATGTCTCTTTTCGTTATGCAAGGAAATGCTGAAAAATGTGAACTGAAGACGACTTGCTAATATCCACATCTACTTTTACCATACTAGTGTTTTGAATGTTATGCTCCATAGACACTACAATGATTGTTTATTGCTCGAACTTCTCAGAGCCCTCACATTCTTCCAGATTATACTTATCTGTATGAATGCCTATCATTATCCAACTACAAGACAACATCTTCGTTTCTCAGTAAGCGCGCTGTATGGAGTTGTTGAAGCATTGCCTGTTCCAATGAGCATCTGACTGAACCCAGATGACAAATATGAACCACCAAGGCACGAAAATCCAGGAGAATATGAAAAATAAAACACATCACCCCATGATACTGCTGATGTGATGCATGGAGTCAATGAAGCATCATAAATAGTAACCGAGGTATGTATTTCGGACTCGAAGTTGAAGGTGGCTAAGGAGCGCCTCGATGTTTTCACGGTTGGCGCTTGATGAAGTCACAGAAAAGAAAACCATTTCTGATTTCGCCAAGTTTTCGGGCCACACTACGGAGTACTACTGTGCAATTTCTGAAATCTTCGGTTGCATGAGCAAGCTGAATTTGGGGGGACATGTCTGTCAGGAGTCTGGATGCAAGTGCCGAGGAAGGTTCATGCGAAACGGAAATACTAAGCGCCGGGCTCAAGGCACGATTCTGTGGACGCCAAGGCCTAATACGACATAAATAGCCGAGCCCCGCTATGACTGATTAGGAACTCTGGCGTCATCACCTGGAGTGTGGGGAGCAGTTTCGCTCCAAGACAATACTAGTAGTAGTACTCCGTAATTCCAGCAATGAGATGTCGAGGAGGGGACAAAACATTTTCGATTGTTCTCAAATTTTGACCTTCATTCCCCTGCAGAACTGAGTCGCTGCTTTTGCTGTCAACTCTTTGTTCAGCACACTGCTATTATTTTACCCAGCTGGACTCGGGCGTGTCATGTGACAACTCCATCCCCCCCATTTGGGTCACGTTGATTTAATCCCGGTCAATTGAATCAGGTTGTCAAGCATTTTGACCAACTCACTCTTCAACCCAAAACACATTCTCGAAAGGGGAGCGGTCCTGGGGTGTTTTCTGGATACATGGATGCATCAGCGCGCTGAAGCCACTTGACCTGTCGATGCGCTCTTTGAGTTTAACCGCCCAGCGGTTAGTGACCGTGATAGCGGCGACGCTGGTCGCTTTGGCGTGCGGGACAAATGTTTGTACCCTTCTCAGTGAATATGATCGCCGGGCAATCGACTAACTATTTCCAAGTATGCATATTCAGCGTGGGCGCCGCAATTCCGCGAGAGGATGGGGTTCTCCTCCACGGAGATTAACCTCATCGTAAGGCGCTCTGCAGTCCATTTCTGCAACAGGGTTGATGTGTGCTGACATTTATCAGGGCGCCGCTGCGAACTTGGGAACCTATGCGAGCGGGATTCCGCTTGGTCTGATGGTGGACGCAAAGGGACCACGTCCTGGGACATTGATCGGGGCAGTCACCTTATTTGTTGGCTATTTCCCCATTTATCGAGGCGAGTAAAGAGAAATAATTTCTCTCTGATCTGTAAGACTTCATACTGACGAGTCTACAGCATATGCCGCTGGTGCGGGCTCGATGAGCATAGCCCTTCTTTTTTTCTTCTCCTTTTTGACCGGATTTGGCAGCTGTTCTGGCTTTTCGGCTGCGATCAAGACAGGTGCTACTACACTGCACCTGACCCTTATTGAGATACTCTGGTGCTGATGTGATTAACCCAGCTGCTTCCAACTTTCCGCACCATCGTGGTTCAGCGACCGCTTTCCCACTTGCCGCTTACGGACTGAGCGCTTTCTTTTTCTCCACCCTCTCTGCGGTGGCCTTTCAAGATGACACAACCAGCTTCCTCCTTCTGCTGGCAGTTGGGACTTCGGCGATAAGCTTTGTAGCCACTTTTTTCCTTCGGCTGTTCCCACATTCATCCCCGTATTCCACGATTCCCGGCCAGGCACACCACCGTTCCCGTTCAAGCCAGCTGCGGCGCACCAAGTCTGTACAAAGCGCCTATCTGCCCGAAGTTGAGCCAGGTACGCAACAAGACTTTTCCACTTTTGAGAACACGCAAACCGCATCACCATATTCCGGAGCCGTACATACGGAACAGAACATCCCCAATCCGGCGACGCAGGAAACGTCATCTCTGATGACCAGATCAACACCATCCTCCCTCTCCGCTGATCTCCTTGACGACAATAACCAGAAAATGCATTGTAACTCACTTTATGCAGACGTCCGTGGTATTGAATTGCTAGGAAAAATAGAGTTTTGGCAGCAGTTCCTGCTTCTGGGGCTTCTGACGGGCATTGGGTTGATGACGATAAAGTGAGTATTGAAAGCTCGGTTTTTGTGGAAATTTTGGGCTGACTGTTGTGCAGTAACATGGGAAATGATGTATGGATAACGATCGTACTTAAAGTCTGTTGCCAACTGAATGCTGACGCGACATAGGTCCGTGCTCTCTGGAGGTATTACGATGACAATGTGGACACGAGCTTTCTCCAGAAAAGACAGGCAATGCACGTTTCTGCGCTCTCCATGCTTAGTTTTAGTGGACGCCTCATCAGCGGTAAGGAGCACAATCCAACAGGGCCTCGATCATCCTTTAGAAACATTCAACCACGTTAACTCATTCTAGGCATTGGCTCCGATTTTCTTGTAAAAAAGCTGCGGATGTCGCGCCTCTGGTGTCTCTTTGCCTCCTCAGTGTTGTTCTGCATTTCTCAGCTCGCAGCAACCCAAATCTCAAATCCGCACTACCTCATCTTCGTCTCCAGCGTTACTGGCTTGGCTTACGGGATGTTGTTTGGCGTCTTCCCTTCTATCGTCTCACATACCTTCGGCATTGACGGTCTATCCCAGAACTGGGGCGTCATGACCCTTGCCGCAGTGTTTGGCGGCTACGTGTTTAATCTGCTCTACGGGAGGATATACGATTACAACTCTCTGACTTCTGGAGGAGAGCATGACTGCCGCGCAGGCCTCCAGTGCTACGCAGCGGCTTATTATGTTACGTTCTACGCCGGGCTGTCTGCCGCCGTTATCACCTTGTGGAGCGTTTGGCACGAGAAACGTGTACTCAGCCAACGACAGGCAGAGAAAGAGTTGAACGATCGGATCGCTTAATTGTCAAGTATGATTCTTGCTCACAATATTATGGCCAACTGCGCGGGATTCACCTTAGATTTGCATAGTTGTTCTTAATGATCTAGATAGAAGCGCGGTGTGGACATCTCACTTTGAGAGGACACAAGAAAATTTCCATTGGTTAGATCCCATGATCTTGAGGGCCAGCGTCTATCCAGGTGGCTTTTGAAGATTCCCCCCCTTTTTTTCAGGTTTATATACAGCATCTTGGTTATGATCTCACCGCAACAAGGCAATACGTATCTAGTTGAAGCTCTGCTATCTCGTCCACATTAAGCAATCCATTAAAGGTTTCGAATCATTTTTTTACCATTTATCACACATCCACCAGAGGTGCCCCATAGACGGCAGCCACGACCCAGCAAGCAAGCAATGTTTCAAACCTCCCTCAGATCAAGATGAGGCTATTGACTTTTTCGTTTGCAGAGGTTCTTATTTTGGGGCAAAGGACACAGGCAAGGTTAAGCCTCTGGTTACCAAAGGCTCCTTTTTCAGAATTTAATGCTGATTAAAGGTAACAACGGGAGCATGGCTAACTAACAGCCAACCAGGGGTGAAGAGAAAGCAAAGGGAAAAGGGATACAGGGAATTCAAAAAATGTTAGATTACAGGAGAAGGTACGTGTGGGTATCAACAAGAGCCCAAGGTACAAAAAGAAGAGTATTTTTCCGGTCATCATGAGCAAGAGCTGCAGCTCACTAGCTCTGACCTTCTTCGGCCTGCCTTGAACTGGGATCAAGGTCATATTTAATGACATCGGAAAGCCGAATTTTCTTCCCGTCAGGCTCCACCGCGCCCTCATTCAGCACGCCCTGGTCATGCGCGCCTAATCTTTGCTCCAATTCGGCTACCTTGCGTTTGAGTTCCTCTTCTCGCTTCTGCGACTCCTCTAAGGAGCGTCTCAGACGCGCCTCGGAGTCGCGAAGCATCATTTCGGACCTCCGCGCAGCTGCCTCGTTCTGCTCCAGCTGTGACACCCGACCTCGAAACAGCTGGTTGATCAGCTCGAGTTCGCTAACGCGCGTCTTCAATGAGGTATTCGCAGCAAGGAGGCCTTCATACGTTTGCGGCGCTTCAAGGTGACGTTCGTTCGAGGAGGTGGTAGAGTTGGGGGACGGGTGTTGGAGTTGTAATGAAGTGAGAGTCGAGGGGTTGAAGCCGTGCTCAGACAATGTGACCGCGTCGAACATGCTCTGCGGTGCGATGTTGGAGTTATGGGGGAAGCTTGGTGTTTCTGTACGGGGCATGGGGGAGTTGGAACGATCGGAGCGGCCTGGCGACGTTTTCCGCGATGCGCGACGATACCCTTGTGTTCCTCCCGCTGCGGCACCCGGTTCTGATCTCGACGCAGCTAAACCATCGAGATCGGTATTTGACTGGCACGGACATAGTTAAGGTATTAGACGTATTTGTCGATAACAGAACACTGCACGACCTTGAAGGCGAGCAACGACTTACCTTGCGCTTCGGGGCCTGTCCTGAGGTTTTGACCCTATTTCGGCTCTTAATCACGTCCGTTTTCAAACTTATCGGACGTGGACGGCCGTGTAATTTGAGGAAGAGCCCACAGGCATTGCAAAGGACGGACCCGAGCTCATCCCTCCTCCACAGAGGCGTCGTGGACGTACCGCAATTTTGGCACACGGGCTGGAATTGGGGGCGTTGCTGGTCAGTCACCGTAGTTACCATGATGCGTTTGGAAGAGTAATAGAAATTGCAATGCAGTGCAACAATCGGACGGGCTGCTTGCGGAGAGAGTAAGGGAGGCGCGAGTGATTATCTCTGCGGCTTTGGAGGCAGATAAGGGCTGGAAGATTTGGTGAGGTCCAGCGATAAGAAAAAAAAAGTTTGGGTAAGCCGGGGGACTGCTAACGCCAAGACACCAAACCCAGGCTATTCCCGAAAAGGGACTCAACTGCCGCCGCATTGCTGTGAACTGGAGAATTAAGGAGAACAAGGGCCGTGAGGGAGATGCAGACGTGAAGACGGGACCGTCGGACAAGATGACAAGCTGGTGTCTGCAGACTTACTGGCGTTGGACCTCCTCCGGTTGTAGCTCCTGGGGACGAACTGGTGAAGCTCGTGCCATGAGAGTTACGAGTATTAGTACTGTTGGAATTTGGGTGATGGTGGTCTCTGCATGCGGAATCAGGTTCATTGAATCGTGTTAGTATGTATTCCAGTGCTCAATGGAGTGGGCATTTGACCGATCAGGTCCGGTATTCGTGTGGCCACCACTGCAAAGATACTACAATCTAGCTCGACGGCCTTCCATTGCCTCGATTGACGTACCGTATGTTAGACGACGGTGCAGATGCAGCTGACGCCAAAGCTGAGAGTCCTGATATTGACGAAGTCCGAGCAGATTCCTCGCTCTCTTGATTCGACTGACCGCCTGGCGGATGCAGGTCGTGGGAGTGCTGTGGTAGAGTTGCCGGAACGTTGGAGGTCGGAAGCGGACCATTTGCACTCATTGTGGCCGTATCCCCATTCTCTGAAGAAGTTGAAAGCGCAGGTAGGTTACACGATTGCGAAGATTTCTGGAGCGCAGGGTCAATGGGCGAAGCCCCGAGGGCTAGAGAAGCTATCGTGGACGCCGTGGTAACGGTTGGGTGGAGACAGCAACCTGTCTCCGGAGAGAAGATATAGACAAGTCGGACGATGTGATAGTAAACTAGCAATTGAGGAAGACGGCGGGAGGCAATTTGGAGACAACGGTTGTTGAAGATTGCGGATATCGATAAAAAGTTGTGATGGCCCCTTATCTTTATCGATAAAGATCCGGTGTCTACAGTTTATCCGAAGTGCCGATCACCTGGCTCAAGGTTCTCTGCATTCATCATGCCGCTTCAAAGCAACAGTGTTATGAAGTCATAGAGCTAACTGAGATGAACAAGAAGACAAGAATGACAGGGCATCATGCTATATACGCCTTGTATCCACCATCTATCACGCACACTCCTACTATGGACTGCCTTATACCTAATATATGTGCACGAAGTTCGTCAAGCATTTCAATCATCACTGTGTGGTTGTCGCATGTTAACCAAAGTACAAGGCTTCCTTCCAGGTCCGCTTTTAAAGATGGAATTCTGACATATTCAATTGACCTTCCAACTAATGTAATCTATCACCTTCCCGATCACTTCTCCACCATTGAATAACTTTAGAATCAAACTTCACAACAACTACTGAAGAAAATCACCTAATTACATGAACTATTTCCTGTACGCTGGGGGCATGTATGAGCAGTATGTTCAAGAGCACCACATATACTGCAGTGGCGTGCCACTCATTTTTGTGGTCATTCTGCAGGCTGCTCGATCACCCCTTCTTGGTCTTCACTAAGCCTTGGTACGCGATCCATCTTTTCTTGGACAGTCAGACCCTCTCCCTGGCTTACATATATGCGGCGTCTCTTCCTGCTTTCTCTTTTGTTTGGCATTTGCAGCTCTTAATGCCTTGTTTTCTGCTGCTAAAATAGCAGCACTGTGCATGGCCATTTGACATCTCTTGACCAGCTGATCCAGAGCTCGAGTAGTTGGGCTGGGTGGACTTTGTGTACAGCGCTTGAGATACTTCTTGACTTTCTCATTCTGTAGCTCCAGTTGCCGTACATTGTGAGGAGTGGCTGTAGCCCAGGAGGCCTGAGAGCTTTGAGAAGTCCCTGGAGGAGTTGGTGTATGCATATGAGTGTTGCGCTGGGCAAGAACTTGCTCTGGATTATATGGAACTAGTCCTGTAGCTCTGAAACCACTCTGAATGTTCTTTTCACTTAGAACTGCTGGGYGAATAGAAGAATAGAYKRTCAAGAACTCATCTTTATCAATGTGGTTGATCCCAAGCCTCATTTGCTTCTCCACCTCTTTCTTGTATACTTGCTTCAAAGGAGAGTAACAATCCACATCCAATGGCTGCAGAAGATGGGAGGAATGACCTGGCATAGAGAGGAATGATTGAGTTCTCCATGCAGAACTGGTCAAACTCAGGTCCATTATGGCTGCCATGTCCATCCAGAATCAGGAGTCAGTATTGGCCAATTGTACGAGCTTGAATGCCCTTATCAACACCTCTTTGAGCCAGATCAATCCCAGCTTCTCATTTGTCCATCCAGACTCACTAAGTGGGAGGATGATCATTGGTGGCAATGACCAGTCAGTTGCATTGACTCCTTCAACAATTGTGACCCATTCTGTATTCCCAGGCTGCACATGCTTTAAACTGAGAGTCCTCTCAACCCAGTAGCAACCTTGGCTGTCCCAGTAACCCCCATCTGAAAGCCAGTCTCATCAAAGTTGTATATATCCTCCTGTACAATCCCATACTTCTGAATGGTGTTTTGTACGAGCTCAAGCCACCCTCGAATGACCTTTGGATCTTCACATTTAGCTCACTCATAGTCGTACGATCGAGAGAATCGGGTTTTTATCTCAGGGTGGCACTTGATGAATCGATTAACCCAACATTCACCAACGGTTGGTGGGGAGGTAGAGTTGTCTCGGTTGGCAAGAAGGACATTGGCTGTTTCTCACACAGTGCTCACCCTAGGCGGGAGCCCTCGTTCATCCATGGATAGTACCCACTGGACAAGCACTGACTCTTCAGTTGAGGTCAGTTTTTGGTTCGGGCGTTGAGAATCCTTTCGTGTTGTACAGCCTCGTAGTCGATCACGGAAGGTCGAGTAGGGTACATCGTACGAACGTGACGCAGCTCGGATACTTGAAATTTGGCCTTTTTTGAAAGCCTAAATGGCTAGAAGAATTCTTCCTTCTTGATAAGAAGCTTGATTGTCATTTGTGGTTGACATATTCATTCTTGAAGTTGAAGACGCCTGTGTACGCGGAGAAGTGATCAGGAAGGTGAGGGATTACCTTAACTGAAAAGATGTCATAGAATCAAGGGGCAGTTTATGAGGCATGTGATTGGTTTCATGAAAGCAGGCGATGCTAGCCGAATACTTGTTAAGAATGGGCTGCGAAGCCCGACTCTGCCACCTCCTCGTGGTGCAACCTGGTAACATCACCTATGGTGATGGCTAAGAGCCGGCCATTGTGGAGGTTTTGCCTCCCTGTCTGAGCCCCGGCTCCTCCGTCCTGGACGCGAAGCGAATCGAACTTGCTGCCATACGCGAGAGAGCGGCCCGGCCCACGCATAAGTTACTGAACAGATACTGACGCCTTTCGATTACCTTCCTGACCTCCAGCGGCCGGTTGAAATCTCTGCCAATCGGTGGCTCATACAGTGGCTTGCGAGCCAGATCCACAATCCGGAGAGGGACCACTGCCTCTCCACCGAATACCATCAATACTTGTGGAGGTTTTTTCCTACACACCCGCAGATACTATGGACTTGGAGGAGTGGCTACTTCAGGGAACTGCAACACCGCAGAGTTAGGGACCTGGGACTTATGTTTCTGTCTGGGGAGAATTTCAGTATTGAAGATGCATGGGCTCTGCTGGYGGAGTTATACAGCATCCCACTTGCTCCATGTGCATTTTAGTCACTAGATAGGTAGTTCTGCTCTACCCGCCATAGTCAGTATTGGCTCAGATCACATGCCCCTTATGGGCTGAGATCATTCGGCGTTAAACAATGACACACACACACACACCCACACACTGGTTAAGAATGTTGTTATGATTATCATGCCCCGAGAGGCCACTTCCAGGCTTTTAGTATTTGAGAAAATATTGCAATGTATAAAGATTAAATAAGCGAAATAAGGCTTTATTATAAAAGGAAAAGAAAATTTAGAGAAAAAATGTTTGAAAGAACTTCTATCACTTGTTCGCCTGGGCTTGCCAAATTTTCAAACATTCCTGCCGACTTGCTAACTTGTCCACTTTGTGAGCCGACGAAAGAACCACTTCAGGTCTTACATAAGCAGTGGTTTGATGCCTCAACACGGTCAGATGTCAGGGGAGCTTGACAGAATTCCATCTGTGAGCAAAACAGAGCTATTGTTCTGCCCGAAATCACGTATCTGCCTGGACCTTGAGCATTATATACTCTACAACAATGTTCCGAAGTTTCTGAAGGCGAAGGTTGCTTTCAGCTTTTTGCCACTCGCTGCTCTTGTTCCGCTCTCCAACCACCCAGCCCAAGCAGGCACTCGACGTTCTTAATCCCAGCTTTCCTTACCGCAATGCCTCCCCGAAAACAGCGTCCGGCAACGTCAGGTTACGCCCGCCTCGCGCAGGCTGAAGAAGACAGGGAATACGAATTCTTCGATGATATCGACGAAGATGATCCCCACGCAGTCCCTCCAGCCGTTTCCGCGTCCGTTCCCCAATATGCTCCTATCCAGACACAAGGCCCCATGCGGGCATCTCGACCATCTTCCCCACCTTTCGACTCTCGAAGACGCCCTTACGGAAATGGCCGCCGTCGTGCCCGGAGTCATTCTGGGGTTGATATCAAGGCAATCAATATGCGATTAGAAAAGTGGGCAGAAGAAATCGCTTCCAAATTCAAGATTCATAAAGTTCGTGGGAAGACAAATGAGGAGGAGAAATTGGAAATTCACCACTCTGTCTTCCAACCCCCCGAAGGCGTCCGTCCAGTTACAGCTGAAAGCTTCGAGAATCAGCCGCCGGAACCCGGTCGGATGTCCAAGCAGGAATTCGAAGAGATTGTAGAAAGTGTTCGGACGGCCATTGAGCTGGGAATACACCCAAAAATGATCTCACAAGGAAGCTCCGGTAGTTACTTTGCCAGAAATAGCAGCGGGAAAATTGTCGGGGTTTTTAAACCAAAGGATGAGGAACCATACGCGTCGAGAAATCCCAAATGGACCAAGTGGATACACCGGAATCTGTTTCCCTGCTTTTTTGGTCGTGCTTGTCTTATACCTAATCTTTCGTACGTTTCAGAAGCCGCGGCATATGTCCTTGATTGTCGGTTACGGACGAATCTCGTCCCTTACACAGACATTGTTTGGCTTTCGTCAAAATCCTTTTATTATGACTTCTGGGACCGGAGGAAAGCATGGGGAGGAAGGAAGCCTTTACCTGCTAAGGTGGGGAGTTTCCAAGTTTTTCTGAAGGGATACAAGGATGCCAATGTCTTCCTACGCGAGCATCCATGGCCCGATCAAAGCAATACTGGTTTCTGCGCTGAGGATGCTCCTCGAAGAAAGAAGCGCCCATGGAACGAAGCTTGCCGACCGTCAGGTATCCAATCTGACGATGAAGATGAACTCTATAATCCAAGAATGCCCACACCTTCTCCTCAGGACGAGTCGCTGAATCGACGGTTTTATTGGACGGAGAACTTGAAGCAATCTTTCAGGGAGGAACTGGAGAAATTGGTCATTCTAGACTACATCATGCGAAATACAGATCGGGGTCTTGACAACTGGATGATCAAGGTCGACTGGAAGAATGAAGACGTATCTATTGTTTCCGAACCACCAAGGGTGAACGGGTTAGACCACCTAGGGGACGATGATGAGTTGTCGCCTGCGCGACCTGTCTCCGCGAACTCTCAGCGGTCTCGTGCAAACTCACGCGCTTACAGACGACATGAAACCATGGTTGCTACCAGCCGAGCCGGAACCCCGTCTGACGCTCCAGAGCTCGCCAATGCTTCTATAAAAATAGGCGCAATCGACAATAGCTTATCATGGCCCTGGAAACATCCTGATGCAGTAAGTGACAGACCAATGCATAGTCTCAAGTTCGTCTGGTGCTAATTCCAGCGTAGTGGCGCAGTTTCCCCTTTGGCTGGCTCTTCCTTCCCGTTTCTCTTATCGGACAACCTTTTTCCCAGAAGACTCGCGATCATTTCTTGCCTCTTCTTACTTCGACGTCTTGGTGGAGTGGCACTCAGACAGCCCTTCGCCGAGTATTCAGCCAAGATGCTGACTTCAAAGAGAGCATGTTCGCACGCCAGATAGCAGTCATGAAGGGCCAGGCGTGGAACGTTGTGGAGACTTTAAAGCAGCCCGATCACGGCCCGTTGGAGCTCACTCGAAGGATGAGAGTGTGTGTTTGGGATGACCTTGTCGATATTCCAGTGGCCATTCCTCTTCGTGGGCCTTCAAGTGAAACCCGACGTCGACGGGCGAAGTCTCGCGACCAAAGCCAGGAAGAAATGGACATTAGCGCCGCCATTGCGTCTGAGCCAAGGCCCCAACGCGATCTCCTGAACTTCGGTTCTCCGCCGAATGAGTTGCCTAACAGTAACCGGTTTGAACTTTCACGTGACAGAAATTCAGAAACTGAGCGTGCAGAAGGACGTGCCATTAGTCCCGTATCCCTGAACAGGTCTTCTTATGGAAACCTTGATAACTTGGGAGAGAGTGGCAGACAGCTCGCTAGCAGCTGGGCTTCCGTTCCACCACGCCCAAGTGCCAGTGGTACGAAGCATAGATCTAACATCGAGCTGGGGAAGCGGCATCAGCACAAGAAACTCAATTCCCTATCTCAGCGTCGAGACAGCGCTTTTCTCTTCGGTGGTGATGACTTAGAGGGTGATTTAGGATACGCAGCGGCCGAAGAAATGGATGGACATGAACGCAAAGTCATCGTTGAACGATTGGAAGCGGTAAAGAGCAAGAATCCTGTTTTTACATGGTGCTGAAGCAAGTCTTTCAGGCGATCACTTTTTTTTCTCTCTTTCCCTTCCCTTTTTCAGTGCTCATCTTGATACCTTGCTCCTTGGCATCCCAATTCTTTCATAATTTCATCCAATATTTTCTCTATTATACTTGTTGCTCTCATGACTTTGACGTTCAATTTCTGTTATTTAAGGGCTGGGTACTCTGAACATGCAGTTAGCATCCTTACATGGCGGGAAAGGGTTAGAAGGCAAGCGTTGGTTTCAATTGTTTACAAGGGCAGTTATTCACAAATCTCCGAAGTTTGTGGAGTTATCTGTTGTGCTTAGAACTCAACTACTATATCTCACTTCAGTCTTGAGTTATATTGAAGCATGGGTATATCATATTCGACTCAGCACTGCTGGCTTTGCCTGTTGGCGGTTGGAACTTGCAAGATGTAAGACTCGACAGTCCTGCAAGACGGGCTCTCTAGCGTCAAAGCTTATCTTATCTCGATATTGAGTCGAGGGCTGCCTGCATCATGGGGTGAGGTCGAGTTCCGTCGTGTTGCTTCGAACTTCAGTCACACTACACTTGGTCATTCAACTTAGCTCTGACTGCTGCAATTCACTTTGATTTGTCTTAGGACGTGGGGTTTGTCGCCCATACCCTCCGACTTTTGTCTTTCTCCGCTCACATCGGTGCCAGCAACCTCGAACCTCGTCTCCATCATCTCCTTCGTGGGTCATCAATCAATGTAGCATCCATCGACCTTCATTCACATTTCTAATACCTGTGTGCGCTCCGTGCGACGACGGTCAAGGGCTTAAGCAAGCATGGATCCGTCTACAGCCGCTCTGTTGCTTGACCCAAAGGCATACAAGAAACAATCTGCTAAGAGTACGTTCGGCCCCTATGTCTTTTGTCCTTAACCTCTCTCTTATTTTTTTTTTCAACGCAGAATGAAGAAGCTTAGAAGAATTGTATTTCCGGAAATCTTAACCTGCAAGTTTGATTTTCCATTTAAGCCTTGGACATGAATTGCTAATCCGCTACTGAACATAGCTGGCTCCTCGTCAAGAGCAAATATTCCTTCTCCAGGTCCTCAAAAAACAGGTATAACTAGCGCGCCTTCGGGAACGAAGCTTGATCTTCAATTTTTGGGCACCAAGAAGCCTGTAACTGCCCCCGTTTCACCGTTGCGTGCAAAGGCCGCCTCTATCAATAGTTCTATGGAAGGTACTGAGGTGTTCCTCTTGTCTGATTCCGAAGAGGATCTGCCGGATGGAAAATATGCCATTAAGAGTCAAACCAGTGCTGGAACTCAAG
Source organism: Malbranchea cinnamomea (assembly GCA_900128795.2). Classification (NCBI taxonomy): domain Eukaryota; kingdom Fungi; phylum Ascomycota; class Eurotiomycetes; order Onygenales; family Malbrancheaceae; genus Malbranchea; species Malbranchea cinnamomea. The sequence continues at coordinate 126,786 of FQSS02000500.1, forward strand.
CCAGCATGATTGAGAGTATGTACGGTGTGGAGGAGCGTCAGCATCGGCCTGCAAAACGGATCAAATTGAACGGTGGTCAGCCGAAAGATTTCAACACTAGTTTGAAAGAGAGGTTTCGTCAGAGTGGAAATGCTTTACTCAGAGGTTACATGAAGGAGAGCTCCAGTGACTCTGCGCCGCCTCCGACCCCTTCATCCGAGACATTAGCAGTGGATACGATAGATCTCACCGTAGGTGAGTATAACCATGATTCGGCATCAATATGGAGACAATGCACCCATACTTACGGTCACAACAGATAACAATGAGCAAAACGACGATGACGACGTCATTTTTATTGCGAACGAGGACGTTGGTGCAGAAGAAGTCTGCTACGGAAAGCTCGAGGGAGCAAAGGTTTATGCACATCAAGTTCCAGTACCCCCTAAATCAGTTCTCGGGAATTCCATGTATGATTGGCCCTCCATTCGATGTGAGCTCGTCCGTCAGCGTTCTCAAAACACGAAAATCGAGGTCACAGATCCTTCTAATGAAGTTTTCGGGACAATTGACCCTGAGACCTCCGCTGCCCTAGCCCCACTGCTTGACACGCCTGTCATGAAGCTACGAACACAGGCTCGTCTAGACGTCCGGAGAAGGAGATCGTACGAATTGCCTGGCCAGCCATGTGCTGAGGTGTATCGTATCTCGATCAATCTTTATGGTCCCAGAAAAATGGGAGAAAGTGTTGGAAGGTTTCTTGGCCAGAAGAACGTTTGGCTAGGAACCCCCAATTCAGTTGAAGCTGGATATAAAGTTGTCAATCCTCATGCTGAGAAACGGCTTCTGGCAGAAAGAGCCAATTCAGTGAACAAATTCTCTGTTCAATCTGAAACTCGCACGGCCGAAGAGATCAGCAGCGCAGTGACTAAAATGTTTGATCAACTGCAAAGTGCTGAAAACCTCCCAGAGATGGAACGTCCTGACCTGGTTAAAACGCCACTCCTTCCACACCAAAAGCAAGCGCTTTGGTATATGACTGAAAAGGAGAAGCCAAGGAAATTGGGTCCGGAGGAGAAAGATAACAATTCCCTGTGGAGAATTAAATATCACCGAAACGGCCAACGGTTTTATCAAGAGATTATTAGCGGAATTACTTCGGTCGAGGAACCGCCCCAAGTCTACGGAGGGCTCCTGGCCGACATGATGGGCTTAGGGAAGACCTTAAGCATCCTTTCCCTCGTGTGTTCTACGCTGCCTGAGTCACTTAAATGGGCGGAAAGGGATCCAGGTGACTCATCTTGGTTCTCGGGTCGCACATTGAGCAATGTCAAAACTACCCTCTTGATCGTGCCTCTCAGTACGGTTGGCAACTGGATTTCTCAAATAAAAGAACACCTTCAAGAAGGTGCAGTGTCATATTACGTTTTCCATGGGCCTGGGAGAACGGAGGATCCTCAGGAACTTGCCCAATATGACATTGTCATCACCACCTACAGCACTGTTCTCAGTGATATTGCTGGTAAAAGCTCCAAAAGAGGTGAAAGCCCCTTGACGCAGATGAACTTTTTCCGCATAGTGCTAGATGAGGCCCATGCTATCAGAGAGCAGAACGCTGCTCAAAGCCAGGCAATATTCAGATTGGAAGCACAACGCCGGTGGTCTGTGACGGGAACACCAATTCAGAACCGTCTTGAAGATCTTGGGTCAGTCACTAAATTTTTGAGACTCTATCCTTACAATGAAAGGGGACGCTTTGCGGCTCATATTATTGCCCCTTTCAAGAGCGAAAGCTCACACGCAGTGACTACGCTCAGAGTGCTGGTCGATTCTTTCACTCTTCGTCGCGTTAAAGATCGCATTAATTTGCCACCACGTCATGATCAAACTGTTTTGCTGAAGTTCTCGGAAGAGGAAAAGAAGCTACATGAATTCTTCAGGAAGGAGTCGAATGTGATGATCAACGTCATCGCTGGTCAAGCCAAAGAAAAGATGACCGGGAAGATGTATCATCTTGTTCTGAAAGCAATGATGATTTTGAGACAAATCAGTGCTCATGGAAAAGAATTATTGGACCCTGAAGAGCGCGAGAGATTTAGGGGCCTGAGTGCCAATGATGCAATTGATCTTGAAGCAGAAGTGGACGTGTCAGGGGCCGCTGATCAAAAGGCATACGAGATGCTCGTTTTGATGAAAGAATCATCTGCAGATACGTGTGCCAAGTGTGGCAGCACGATCGCTTTCCAGAGCGACGAGAATGGAGGAGACAAGAATGCCATGGTGGCCGCCATGCTACCGTGTTACGACCTCCTGTGCGTCAGTTGCTTTGCGCAAGTCCGGAAAGTTTTTGAAAATAACGTCCGCACCCCTGCGCAGCTGCGATGCGTCTTCTGCAGGGGCATTATTCCGCCTACCTACACCAAGATAACTACAGCTGGATTCGAGCAGGCGGCGGTCAAACCAAGCCGTAAGCAAGTCAAGGTTCTTGGTCAATATGAAGGACCTCATACAAAAACCAAAGCATTGATCTCCCATCTCCTCACTTCCGCTGAAGAAAACAAACAAAACTCGGATAACCCACCCATTAAGAGTGTTGTCTTTTCAGCATGGACGTCACATCTTGACTTGATCGAGATTGCTCTCGAGGAGAATGGCCTTCGTGGATACACTCGTTTGGACGGCACCATGTCTCTCAAGCAGCGAAATGAAGCACTCGCTAAGTTCAATGACGATGGCGACACCACAATACTCCTTGCAACTATTGGGGCAGGCGGAGTTGGACTCAATCTCACGGCGGCTTCCAGGGTCTATATCATGGAGCCACAGTATAACCCTGCTGCGGTGACTCAGGCAATTGATCGTGTCCACCGTATCGGACAGAAAAGAGAAGTCACAACAGTTCAGTTCATTATGAAAGACAGCATTGAAGAGAAGATTGCAGATCTAGCGAAGCGCAAGCAGAAGCTTGCTGATATGAGTTTGAACCGAAGCAAGGACAAGAAGGAGCTGCAGGCAGAGAAGATGAAAGAGTACAGGAACCTATTCAAATGAAGCCTCACCTCTCCCCATTTTTCTTTTCGCTTTTCCTTTGCTATTGCTCGAAATTTTTTTTAAGCAACGTGATTGTCTGGTCTAGTCGTTTCATTCTCGCATCTTCGAGTTGACGTCTTATGAGGATTGAAATTAATTTCATCTTCATTTCACTATTGACTGTTTTGATTTTGAACGCATTTTCGAAGTTTTCCTGTTATTTATGACACACTTTATATATCTTCTGAACCGGGGGAATTGGACTTGGATATCTGTACTTTATGGCTCTCCACCACGTTTGTCATTGAGACTACCCGTGAAATGCTCGCAACATTTTCTCTGTCAATGACCAGGCTAGCTTTATAGGTTGTCTGCTGCTTTTCTTTCTTTGCGGGACTTGCTTATATCATGCATATCAATACCTAGAAGCTAAACAACTCCACAAATTCAACGGATCTCCCTTTCCTCATGAGATGCTCATTCTTTCGTAATTGTGCCTCAAGCGCTGAACCATTCCTGGGTATCGTAAACAGAGAAATATACTGTCGCTGGCAAACATTATCACGCACATAGCCAAAGGTCATTAGAAAGAGAAAGAACACCACGCAATTCAGTATCAAACACCAATCCCTCGACTGACAGCTTCCAACAGCTCATCCACCCGCTCCCCTAATTTCCTCATCTCCCGTCTCTTCGCTCGCCTCTCCTCCTCTGCAACACGCAGTTCTGCGGCGAGCTGTCTTATCTTCCCCTCTTGCTCTTTCTCACTGCTTCCAATCCCGGGTAACACGCTAATCAGGTATTCAATCTGCTGCTCCTTAATTATAAGATCCCGCGCAAGTTCGCGCTGGCGAGAGCGAAACGTATTCGGCGAATCAGGACGCGGGGGACCGGGTGGATTTGCCTCTGGCTGTTGCTGCTGCTGACGCTGCTCTGCAGAGGCTTGCGCTTGCGCTGCGCCTGACTTGTCGTCGCCACCAGCAGGTGCGCTCACATTCCCACTGGGCGCAGCTTGTTTTGTGGGGGCGTTCTTTGGGATCTTTTTCAGCTGTGGGGTTGCCGTTGGGACATTGGGAGGAGGGATTGCAGGAGAGTGGTCATGGTACGTTGTGAGGTAACATAGGGTCGCGTAGAACTGGGTTGCAAGCTATACGGTAAATACATATCTTGTTAGTATTCTTTCTTGCTTTCTTAGAGATCTTGTACGAATTTCAAGGTTCGAGATCTTAAGTTGCATTCAGAATTGGCTGCGAACAGAACCCGATGAGGAGCGACGACTCACCTGGTCTAAGCATGTCTGTAACTGGGTGAGGATGTCCGCCATGACAGCAAACTATGTGGGATATATTGTTGAAGCCACGCAGTAAAAGTGCTACTGTCAAGAATTTCAGACGTCGCTCGGCAAGTAGTACTATGCAGTCGTAGCAGTATAAATCTTTCTTGACGGAAACTCGAAGCTGAAGCTTGTCAAGTGAGTGGAAGCTTTGACCATGCCCGACAGTAGATACCACTCCCCAAGTTCTTTCGTGGCCTCTGCTTGTGTCGCGAATTCTTTTATGGAAAGACAGCAGGGAACTAGACTCTCAAAGTGAAGTTGTCGATGATACATTTATTTCCTCGCGCTCAACTTCTCTTCAGAGAAGCGCCTCACATTTCTCTGCGCCGTCGCATTCTGCGACCCCTTTCAACTGGCAAACCGTCTCCTCCCACTCCCCCTCCTTCGCCGACAACTAACCACCATGACCTGAAATCCTTCTTGCTCCATGCCGAAAGGACCTCCCTCTCACCGCAGAGCACGGTATACATTGGTACTCGCTACGAATATACAATTGCCGAGTCCCTTCGGCGCTACCGCCTCTCCCTGACCAGAATCGGGGGTCGTGCTGACTCCGGGATCGACCTGCTGGGAACCTGGAACCTGCCTTCTCTTCCGCATCCGCTTCGAGTCATTGTCCAATGCAAAGCGCTCAAGACGAAGCTTGGTCCCAACATTATCCGGGAACTTGAAGGTACCTTTGTTGGAGCACCGGTGGGTTGGCGCGGGGACGGGATACTGGGAATGTTGGTCAGTCCTAGAGAGGCTACGAAAGGTGTCAGGGACTCCCTCGCAAGAAGTCCCTTTCCGCTGGTTTGGGTAATGGCGGAACTGGACGGGGAGATTAAACAGATATTATGGAACAGTAAAGCCTCAAGCGTTGGATTAGAGGGAGTGGATGTCCAGGTTAAATACGGAGCTGACGCAGATCCAAGCAAGAGGACCTTGGCACTGGCCTACGATGGTGAAGAACTGGAACCCCTGGATGGAAACGATTACCAGGAATGCAAGACTTAACTTTCCGCTACAATAGTGATAACTAGCTCTGGACAAGCGTTGCGAACAGGGTACAAGGGCGCACAAAGCGAGCGTGGACTGATACATCCATCAATGAATTGAGTCAAGATGGCACCCGGGCTGTTACCCTTTTCAAGCATATAACCTGTACATCCACAATTCGAAAGAAAATTCACAGTTCGTGCCATCCAGGAACGGGCCATCCATCCTCTCCTCCTCCTCGCTCTGGCCATCCTTCTGGAACATGAGCATACTTTGGGAGTATGTATCTCTTCTCACATCGGACGACTGTGCAATTCAAGTTGCACAGACCGAACATGACGCAATAGCATTCACCCGCCGGAGGACAGAACACCGGTTCCTTTTGCATAATCACTGGTGCTGTTAGTTAATTGGACCTGGAAATTGAATAACAGCGCAAGTTGGTCATGCACCGGGAGCAGGGCATCCTGTGCTTACTGTGCCAAGTGTACTCCATTATCCTCCCACTGACACCGTCGGATAGTTCTGTCTTCAAGAGCCAGTTTCGCATTCGCTTATAGTCGGATTTCGGCCGTAACCTTACTTGTTCACGGGTCACGGCGAACTGGGAGGAGCACGGTGCTCCGACTGTTTCGGGCACAGGCTTTCCCGGTAGCAGCTCCTTGAAAGCAGAAGCATAAAACTTCTCAGCTCGATCTCTGTCCTCGGGGCCCTTGGTTCTCGGTGCCAATGGTTGTATTTCGGATGGACAGCCAGGCAGCCATGTGCAGCGTAGCGGAGCATATCCGATCTTTGTCACAAAAGGTAGCTGCAAGGAACGGATAATGGGGACGGCATCTGATGGCAGATTAGCCCAAATGTCGAAACATAACTCACACGAGTCAGACGCATCCCGCACTTACCGTACATCGGATCATCATTATGCCACTGGTATCGCGATCCATGGATGAAGATCATATAATCTGGAAGCCTGTCGTAGTGGTCGATGATGTATCTGCACGGCCATCATCCAGAGGCAGCAGAAAGACGTCAGAAGATGACTACACGAATCATCTGTCGCAATGTTCAGGACATCTTACGTCAAGTACACCATCGACTCGTGACCCTTGTTCTCAGGGACAGTCAATTCCGCATCTGGGTCGTCAGCAACATAAATTTGTGTCTTCCAGTCCGGCAAATGCTCGGCCAACCAGCTTGTATCATCGTCCTTTAAGCTCGCGACAACGATCTCTTTTGATACTCTCATCGAGTATGGATTCGAGAATATTGACGAATCAAATGGGAAGTAGAGGTAGAGCAGTGCAACGGTAAGGGTGAAAAGTGTGAAGGATAGAATCCGACTTCGGAACCGATATTTTGAGCTCATAATGTCTTAAATAAAATCTTGTATGTCGTGAAAGAAAAATGATATACTTTCTTTAAAATGGAGGGTATCTTCGTCAAAACTTCATCAGAGGCCACCGGGTGGCAGCGCAACCAGTGCGGAGTAAACAAAACGGATAAGCTGAATGTTCAAGGCAGTCGTGGCATACGCAAGGGAAACGAAAAGCAATAGCAGTAGCAGTATGGTGTCAGGAATACAGATATAACTTATTTCGAGAGATCATGGTCATGTAAAAGAGCCTTGTAGGTGCTATGGTGCATGTTGTTACTATGTCACTCAAGCTCCTATCAATGTCTGACTTTGTTTATGTACATCCATTATTTGAAGTCACGTGAGTTGCTACATCCATGTTCACAGTTGTGTGAAAGGGGTACTCGTAGTACCACCAGGCTTGGGCTGCGAAGTCCGACTCTGCCACCTCCTCGTGGTGCAGCCTGGTAACATCACCAGAAGGTGATGGCCAAGAGCAGAGCGGCATCTGTGGGCTCCTTGTAGCCTCCCTGTCGAGCCCCGGCTCCAGGTCCGGTGACAGACCGACACAAGGGCCATGTTGGCCTGCGAAGCGATCGAGTGTTTAATCCACGGGC
>FQSS02000111.1:0-11407 GCA_900128795.2 Malbranchea cinnamomea
CGATCAGCAACTGCCAATTCTTACCTCGCTATCTCACTATATTGAGCGTGATAACATGCTAAGTCAATGCTAAGGGAGCCCAGTCCACTCACCACAACTCCTCATAACCAAATGAGTGAGTGCAATGATGAGATTGTAAATTGAAATCAAGCAGGAGAATCTTGCTTCTCCCTTCATAAGCGCAAGCCTGTTAAATTGAGTGGTTCATCGTGTCCATGAGTTCAGCTGTAGACAAAAGAACACAAGAGGAATGATGATTGAGAAGCCAAACCCACGGGAAGAGTGCATGGGAAATTGTTAAACTTACAAGGCTGAACGGACGTGTTGACAAAAAAATAGCAGAAGAATTTCTTAGAAGTGGGAGGAAAAAAAAAACGACCGACGCAGGACTCGAACCTGCAGCCTTCCGCATGACGGAGAGGATTTCTAGCTCCGCTTTGGAATCGCGGTTAACCGGAAACGGATGCGCTACCATTACGCCAGCCGGCCATTGTTGGTTGAAGGGTAATTCACTTTTGGCTTTGACAAATCAGATAAGCTAAGACCTCAAACTAATCGGGTGGGTTCAATCTAATTGACCAATCGGAACCATCAATACGGCCTTTCTTCCGCTCCGCAGAATGATGTTTCGCCATGTTGTTGAGGAAATGGAGCGGATGAAGACATGGCGCTACTGAGTTTCTTATAGGGCACGATCTTTCAACGGCAGAAAGGTCCCAGGCCGCCTTCCGCTCTCATTTCCCCCCAAGCCTCTCAAAGATAATATGGAGGCCCACGCGCGCGCGGTGGCCCAAATCGCCTCTGCAATCCGTGCCTTCCACCGCTCCAAAACGCCGTTCCGCATCTCCCACGGCTCGACAAACAGCACGCGACCGCAACAGCATAAGCAGAATGTCCTCGATATCTCTGCACTGCGCAATGTCGTTCACATCGATACCGAGAAGCGGACTGCGCTCGTGGAGCCGAATGTGCCCATGGATAGGCTTGTCGAGGCGACGCTGAAGCATGGCCTGATTCCGCCTGTGGTCATGGAATTTCCCGGTATAACCGTGGGAGGCGGGTATGCGGGAACAGCGGGGGAGAGCAGTTCGTTCCGGCATGGGTTTTTCGACCGGACGATTGCGAGCGTGGAGATTGTGAAGGCGGACGGAGAGGTTGTTGTCGCGCGTCCGGGGGAGGATGTCCGGAGTGGAGAGGGCTATGCGGATTTGTTCCATGGGGCAGCGGGTGCGCTGGGGACATTGGGGACCACGACGCTGGTCGAGTTGCGGCTGGTCAAGGCGCGAAAATTTGTTAGGACGACGTATCATCCGCAGCGAAGTGTGGGTGACGCCATTGAGAATGTAGGGAAGCAGACCGGGAACGAGAAGAATGACTACGTGGATGGCATATTGTTCTCCAAGGAGCATGGCGTCGTGGTGACCGGGGAGATGACCGACGATCTTCCTCCGAACAAACAAGTCCAGACTTTCAGTGATCCCTGGGACCCATGGTTCTACTTGCATGCGCGGGAAAAGACGAAGAATGCTACCGGACCAGTGACGGATATTATTCCCTTAGCGGAGTACCTTTTCCGCTACGATCGAGGCGGATTCTGGGTGGGCAAGTCGGCATTTGATTACTTCAAGTTTCCGTTCAACAAGCTGACAAGATGGTGGCTGGATGACTTCTTACACACTCGTATGCTTTACCGAGCCCTCCATGCGAGTGGAGAGTCAAAGCGGTACATTGTACAAGATCTCGCCCTACCTTACTCCACGGCAGAAGAGTTCATCAACTACACAGCGGCGCGGTTTGGCATCTGGCCCCTGTGGCTCTGCCCTTTGAAGGAGTCCCCCCAGCCAACCATGCATCCGCACTCGAGGTCCAAAGAGACGACAGCATCCCACGGCAAGTATCCGTGCGGTCAGATGCTCAATATTGGTGTCTGGGGGTTCGGGCCCGCCAACCTCGATGAATTTGTGGAAGCAAATCGGGATCTCGAGCGACGCCTTCAGGAGCTGGGTGGGATGAAGTGGCTCTACGCACACACCTACTACACCGAAGACGAGTTCTGGCAGAACTTTGACCGCGACTGGTATGAAGGGTTGCGCCAAAAGTACAACGCTACCTCGCTTCCTAGTGTGTATGACAAGGTGAAAATCGACGTGGAGGCTGATCGACGGGAGATGGCGCAGTCTTGGGGTCGATGGTTGCGTTCTCTGTGGCCACTCGGGGGAATGTACGGCATTCGAAAGGCCATTCAAAGTCGTGATTATTACATTGCTCGGAACTCAACGTGGAAATGGAAGAAGACGTGCTGATCAGAGCATGAGGTGTCGCTGTGCTGTTATGATGTACGTGTACTATTATACTCATAACTTGGAAAACATATGATGTGAAACACAAGGTGCATAGATGAACGATAAACAGAGTCTGTTAGGAGAGAAAGACGCTCGAGTGTCGCTGTTTGCCGCAAGGCATGCAGTTTTGTTGTCTCGTAGATCTAGGTTTCGATCGGAGCAAGGTCAACATTTCGCTGGTCTACAGAATACTACTACGAGACACTACATAGTAGGTCGACCGCTCTGTAGACTTTCTCGTAATTAATACATAGTGATTCTGCTACGCCGGGTAGCTTCCAATGCTGATGACGAGTCTGCACACGGGGGCTACCAACAGAGCTGATCAGTCTCCTACGAAGGAGTACTAAATAATGTATCGTACAAGTTATCTCAGGGCGTGCACGCACGCCGTCAGGATCGGCGAGCCAGTGTGGCCAACTCCTGGCGGGTCATCGAGCCGGGGTAACACAGACCCGAGTGAGGCGGCAAAGGGGGGGGGCAAAGACATGTGCCAGTCATGAGATACCGTCTAAGAGAGGTGGCGAAAATGTCGCAACACTATTCGACCGTTACCCTGGGAAGGGTCGACAAGAGGTTCTCACAGTGTGCGCTTGGATGGAAGGTTCGATCGGGATGCTCCGCCGCCTCTCGTTCTGCGTCGACAGCTGGTCGTAGGTTTGTCCAGGAGAAGTCGAGACGGGTCCTCAAGCACAGGAACGCTGGGATTTCATTATTAAGCACTGTTGAAGCTGTGGTTGAGACACCGATCGTGGTGTACTTCAGGCGCAGGTACCCTTCGAGGACCGCGTGGGTGTGAGTGGCGTGGTGCGTGGCATTGGGGGGTACCCGACTTGCAAGTCACTCGCCATCCCGCCGTCCGGGCTTTGGTTGGTTGGTCACGGGCAGAAAAAAAAAAGTCTACTCTGGAGGGCGGTGTGATAGGGTCTGCACGGCAGATCGCCGGTCAACGGTGACTGATTGACTATTTCTCGCGACCTCGTCGTCGACGTCTTCACTTCACCCTGATCAACATCAGGCGCAGCCAACAACTGGCTTTGTCTGGCTCCTCTCGTCTCCTCGTCGTTTTTCCTCCCCCCTTTCTCTCTCACGCTCTCTATTCCCTTTTTTTTCTTCTTCTTTTCTTCGAAGAAGACGTCTCACGAGCCAGACAAGCATACACACTCTCTTCACCCCTCTTTCACTGTCTTTCAGGCGCAAGAGAACGAGACAGCGTCCCATGACAAGACACACAAACAGGTCTTGATTGAGGAGCCAGATCTCAGACTGGGACGAAGACGGCCGGCGAGAATAGCTCTCAGGTGAATAATATCTCATCCACAGCTTCATGCATGTCGAGCAGATAGGACTGCGTTCCTCCTTCATTGCAACCCCGCCATCGAGCCAACGGAGGAAAGCTCAGTAACCGGCCCAGTTCGTGTCTCGACTGACACGCTTTCTTTCAGCCTTTTGCGCCCTAGGAAGGCACGGCAGGAATCAAGCGTGTCATGGCAGATACCAACCGTCAACATGGACGGCGTGACGATCAAGTGAGCACCAACCTCGAGGATGAACAACAGCTGGCGCAACAGCAACAACATGGACGGGATGGAGGACAAGAGACACGACAAGGCTCTCAGCCTTCCATCGCGCATCCTCCTACGACGCGCTCCCTTTCCGATAGCCCCGTAACAGCTTCGTCCCCGCCGGGGAGCATTACAACAGCACGAGGCAGACCGCCTCCGCCGCGATCTGCTGCCACTACCGGTTCCAGTGGTTTATCTCAGGACATACAGGCGAAGATGAAGGCCTTTTCGCTCTCAAGGCAGGGTGCACGCCATTCAGGCGCTGCCAGTCCCTCGAACCCTCCTCCTCAGGGCTTTGTTGGAGGCGGCGTCGGTGGGAATGTACTGGCAAATAAGCCGGCTGCTGCTGCCCGTCTGCCGGGAGGGATTCCTGTGCCTGGAACCGGCGGTCCCCCACTGAACCCGGCCGCAGCGGCTCGGCTCCCAGGTGGGATCCCTGTTCGAGGAAACCCAACATTGTCCCCGAAAATCGGCCATGCCGGCCCTCCCAAAATGGGTGGTTTGGCCGCCAAACGAGGCCTGGCTGGCGGTATGAAGCTCTCGGACGCAATCGGGGCTGGTCCGGCAGTTGACGGACAATCGTCCGCAAAGTCGTCTGCGGGACCAGCTGGTCAGGCAGGGCTGGGCGAGACTGCCTTCAGCAAGTACTCTGACATGATCGATACCAAGGCGGGTACTCTGACCTTCAAGGATAAGGCTCTCCTTCACAAATTTGGCGTCGATTTCACGTCTGGCACTAGCTTCAAAATCTCACTAGACGACGTGGAGACATTGGATGAGCTGGGCAAGGGTAATTACGGGACCGTCTACAAGGTCCGACATTGCAAACCCAAGATGCGACGACCGGGATTGGGCCTTCGTGGCACGTTACCTTCACGTCAATCGCAAAACTCACCCGAACAGCAATCGTCAAATCCAGATGGTAATGGTGAGAAGCTGTCCAACGTCATCATGGCTATGAAAGAAATTCGTCTGGAGCTTGACGAAGCCAAGTTTACTGCGATCATCACAGAACTGGATATCTTACACCGCTGCGTCTCTCCATTCATCATCGACTTTTACGGCGCCTTCTTCCAAGAAGGAGCGGTGTACATCTGCGTCGAGTACATGGATGGTGGTTCGATGGAGAAGCTGTACGGAGACGGCGTTCCTGAGAACATCCTTCGGAAGATAGCATTGTCGACTGTCATGGGGTTGAAGACCCTCAAAGACGAATACAGTATCATCCACCGGGACGTGAAGCCGACCAACATTCTTGTCAACACGCGCGGACAGATCAAGATTTGCGACTTTGGGGTCAGCGGCAACCTCGTAGCCAGCATTGCCAAGACTAATATTGGTTGCCAGAGCTACATGGCCCCTGAGCGTATCGCAGGAGGTGCCCATGCACCTGTTCCGACAGGTGGCACTTACAGTGTTCAGAGCGATATCTGGAGTCTGGGATTGACCTTGGTTGAATGTGCCAAGGGTGATTATCCGTATCCGCCAGACACATACGCCAACATTTTCAGTCAACTCAATGTATGCGCTTTTTTTTTTCGCCTCCGCACTAGTACCTTTCAATTGCGTACGCTAACAATACTTTTCTAGGCCATCGTAAAAGGAGATCCGCCCCAACTCCCGGACGAAGGCTACTCAGATGAAGCAAAGGACTTTGTTAACAGCTGCCTGAACAAAAATCCATCCTTGCGTCCGTCGTATGCCAGACTTCTCCGGCATCCATGGCTCGCACCTCTGATGGAGCCTCCTTCAGAACAAGGTAGTGCCTCTAAGCCTCTAAGCGGCGCTCCAGCATCAGAGTCCAGTCCATCAATTGCAGATTATCCGACTTCTCCGCCCGTTGAGATTGAGGACAAGGAGGTTGCCGATTGGGTCCGTGACGGCCTTGATCGGTTGATGAATGGCGGTCAGAAGAAGGTACGGCCACCCTTGCATGCTGTGCCACTCGATGCTGTTCCTGGAAGCCCGCTGCTCGAGGATCCTTCGTTCGCGTTCCGCGACTAAAGGGATAGCCCAGCTTTATTTTTGTTTTCTCTCTCTCTCTCTTTGTTTTGTTCTCTCTTTAAGAAAATGATAAAAAAAAAGTGGCAAGTGACTTTGCTGAACCGGTATATAACCTTCCCTCATGTCCCACGTCTCCTGTTCCACCCTGCCTAGTACTTTTTGCGAATACTGTATTTAGTCTTGTCTCCCCTCTTTGTCGTAACGTGTCCTGTATTTCCAGGATTCTGCAATTTATGATATCTTGTTCCTATCTTCTTCCTTCAATGCGTATTTGGTTCTTGTCTTGCCCATACTTGTTTGATTGTGATGTGCCTTGGGACTTTTCAGGGGAGCAATGCGTGCACAGTGACTCGTTCTGGCATGTACTACTGAAGCTTCCCGGACTGAACTAGCTTAAGCTTGAGACGGGACGGAATTGAAAACACATATGAAGTTCTTAAAAGAACCATGATCGCATAGCCATCGTCAAGTTAGGAATATTTCGGGAGACTTCGAAAAAGGAGGCGGATCGGATAATTCAATTTGCATGAGGTCACCTGATAGTTAAAACCGATGGTCCCGCTGAGTAAGGATTAATTACCGCTAGTAAATCATCTTGATACAATTCGCTGAGTCGTCAGTAAAGTTACGGCTTGAGGTAAGGAATGCCCGGTTGAAGCTCAACATCAGCTTCAACAAGCGCATTGTCGCAAATCATTCACAGATGCGGCGATTGGGCTCGGCTGCCAGACGATGGCACATTTTCTCGACGCCTTTTTTAGGTAATCGGGACATCGGATGGCGACCAATCGCTTCCACACCACTTTGCACAACATCGTCTTTTGTCAGAAGCTGCTCCTGCACCGCGACTTCAGCAGCAAACGAGACGGCAGACCATGACCAACCCTCTCTAAAACGGCCCTCACACCATCCATCAGACCACCGCACAATTGGCACCGCGCAAGACCTCTTCTCCACCTCCGTCTACAGCCCTGGATCTCCCCTATTCCGCCCTAACGGCACCCACATCCTCAACAAGCTAATCTCCTTCCTCCGCGCCCAATACAAGCAATTTGGATTTCGCGAGGTTCTCACGCCCACTATCTACAAGAAATCTCTTTGGGAAGTCTCCGGCCATTGGCAGAATTACAAAGATGACATGTACGAAGTTCGCGGGCGTGGGGCGATGGGGGAGACCGAGGACGGCGAGATCGGCGAGGACGAGTCGTACGGTCTCAAACCGATGAACTGCCCGGGCCACTGTTTGCTGTTCAAAAGCGCCAAGTGGTCGTATCGCCAGTTACCTGTGCGCTACGCAGATTTCAGCCCGTTGCATCGGAACGAAGTGTCAGGTTCGCTGACGGGGTTGACGCGTGTGCGGAGGTTTCATCAGGATGACGGACACATCTTCTGTCGGCCGCAGCAGATCGGCCGCGAGATTGAGTTGGCGTTGAAATTTACGGATACCGTGCTGCGCACGTTTGGCCTAGGGGATTATAGGCTGGTTTTGTCTACGAGGCCCGAGAAGGACTTCATTGGCACTCTGGAAATGTGGGAGAATGCGGAGAGTCAATTGCGCACTGCACTGGAGAAGAGCCAAAAGCAGTGGGAGATCAACGAGGGTGACGGTGCGTTCTACGGCCCCAAAATTGATCTCCAGTTCCAGGACTCTCAGGGAAAATTTCACCAATTGTCTACAATCCAGCTTGACCTGAATCTGCCACAGAGATTCGAGCTAGAATACACTGTAGCGGAAGGCGAAGAAGACTACACGCCGGAAAATCAGGGACGTGCTACGCCTGTCTTAATTCATCGGGCCATTTTTGGCTCCTTGGAGCGCTTCTTTGCGCTGCTGACCGAGCGCTACAATGGGCGGTGGCCGTTCTGGCTCTCTCCCCGTCAAGGCATTATCCTCACTATCAACCAGGACGAGGACCTTGTGTCCGCAGCACACGAAGCAGCTGGGAAGATGTCCGGATATAAAGTCCTCTCCGAAGGCAACAGACCTGTGACAGACGCAGAATTAAGTCCCCTGTCGCCGCTAGATGCTACTTTCAATATCGATGTGGATGATTCTGCTCGACCTCTGGGAAAGAAATTCCGTGAGGCACAACAGAGCAGATACAATCTGATATTCGTGATGGGACCAAAGAACCTAGCCGACGGCAGTGTTGACATTGATCTTTCGGCCCAAGCTATAGGAAAGGATGAGGAGGGGGTGAAAAGGATGCTTGATGGAGTTCCCTGTTGGGATATCGCTGCCAAGGGAGGTAGGGTGAAAATGAAGATGAAGACCGACGACGTGTATAAATGGCTGGTCGGGCTGGAGCGAGGCTTCAATTGAGGGAATCCCTTGAGACATAGTTTGACGAGATGTACGATAGATGAAGATAATTACTCTATGCTGTGGGGACATAGAATTGCATACCCTGCACACTGCATACACTTGATATATCCTCTGTTTACCCTCAACACGATTTCGCAGACAAGATATCATAGATTCTAAGTAACGGCCAGTACAGCCATGTGTCAAGAGACCAGGTAAGTCGCAAGTGCTAGAACAATAGCCAATATTTCTATTTAAAACGAAGCCCATTATTCTAGGTTCTCCGCTGGAACTGGATAGTAGTATCCTGCAAAAATCACCACTGTGCCAGTGAGACCGGATGAGCTGGTGGTAAAGAAAAAGAATCTGCGAGCTGGCAAGGAAGAATCCGCATTCAAAGAACACAAAAAGCTTCTGCGGTTGGAGAACTGAGCATGTAGTGAATACTAGGATTTGGAGTAGTCCGCTTCCCATATGGTGGAGCCGTGTTCTCTAAATGGGGTTTAGCGCAGCTTTCGATGGCAGAGCCTATTCTGACCTCATGGTGTTCAACAATGTTGTTGTCAAGCCAAAGAGATCGGTAGTATCCCATGGTTGCTCCCCCGGTTTGATGATGCTCGATGACTCAAACCACAAAGAAGAGTTCCATTAATTTGGGACAGCTGCGAAGCTGGACTCTCATGGCGTCAGAATAGCGTCACGGCTACAGGAAAAAACACTCGAGGTCCGGTTGGTTGCGAGATTCAAATCCAGGCACGATCTCTTGGATCGAGCCGTTTTCTCCGGATGAACAGTTGTCTTCATGCTGGCGTGATCTCTCAAAGAGCAAGCTGGACAGTACTAGCACACTCCATGGCGATTTGTCGTGTTGCTTCAAAGGTGCTGTTGATCACCTGGCAAGAGGGCTTGCCATCGTTCGTGCTGACTTGATGTCACGTTTCCTTCTCAACTCCATTCAGAATAATAACCGCAGAAGCTTGTGGAAACACAAATGATTATATTGCTGAAAAGGTGGTGGCTTTCCTAATCCTTCTACATGATGTTAATGCTGATGTCAAAGGAGGTCATTTCAAGGTGTTGCTGGTGGGATATCCACCAAGAGGAGGTCAAGCCCCCTGAGTTTTGACTTTGGAGTAAGCTCCGCTTCGTGCCTTGATTGGTCGAAAACTGCAGAATCAGTATCGGCAGTCTTGGCAGTCATCACAACATGAACGTCATTCAGCATCATCAGTTCAACTTCTCGAACGGAAAAAAGGAGCGACCCTTGGGCCAGCGGCCCCAAGGCGTGTTCTACGGTTAACGGAACTGGTTAGAAGAGAGATTTATTATTCTACTACATTCTATCAGATCATTTTACTTATGCAACAACTGCGACCGATACCCGCCCTAGTTACATATTGTTGTGTTTTGTTGAAGGCTTGACTGTCGAAATCCTCGCACGTTGGCTAGGGAGTGCGATTACTTCGCAATTTGCTTTGCTTTTCTTTTAGAAGGGGACCTTGAGCCAGCCCACTTGTCAGGGGCCTTAGCTCTTCCGTTGATATAGTACTATCTGCCCCGGATAGTACTCTATGTGAGCTTCAACAAGAAATGATGGGACTACTCTATTTTCGGTTGGCTCCTCTGCCAAGTTCATCATAACAGATCATTTCTGCTCTTACCATACCCTGGATCGATAACCCATTGTTTCTTGCAAACTTTGACCCTCAGCTTGTCCTTTGTAAGAACAAGCAGCGTCTCTCTTTCTGTACGTCGAGCGCACGGAAAAGCTATGCTTTGGGAGGGCCATATACGCTTCAAATTACTTCCCCGCCGCCAGCTTCTCTTTCATTCAGGGTGAACGTTGTGACACTGGAAGAATCGAAATACAGACGGCTATACGGGGTGTCCTACCTTTATCCTACACATTTCCTGGTGTAGTCCATACCGTGACAGTACCAGATTGAACTTGGATAGGCTCAGATTCTCGCTGGTGATGTCAAAAATGCGCTCTATCCCTTGGTTCTGGGGGACGACCATCGCCGTCATAGTGATGTCTCCCGTGAGAAGTCTACTCGAAGCTCCTCCCTACATAAACAACGATGCCAGTTCTCAACACCCCAAACATCCCAATATCCCTTTCTACTCTCTGCGGATACTATACTGAAAGCTATCCGTCATGTTGTACCTCGTACTACAGCGATCCTGTTTACTCTGTGGCCGCCGCATCTGCTCATTTGGCGGCCCTTTGAGACTGGTGGATTTTACACAACTTGCCTATGGATTCGATGCCTGCAGAGCCCCTTCTGGACGGGTTATCCATCATGGGTGCTGGTCTATAGTTGAAAAGCCTGTCGGTATGGACTCGGAATGGATACAACGCTTTGGACGCATCCTTCAGCAGTTGGGTCCATCCCTCAACTACATCGATTGCCCCGAGTTTCCAGCCCGGTATTTCGAACCCTCGAAGATTGAAACAAACCTCGGCGATGACGACGAGTTCTACCAAGAGCGTATTGTCAGAAACGAGAGAGTCCTGCCTGGTTCTCCTCCGGCAGAGATCGTTCATTTGATATACGATCAACTTGACTCCTACGACGATGTGATGAGGCTGAAGGAAGCCACTCTCGTCGAACCTACTGCAGCCGTCTGGCTTCGATTGGGTAGAAAGTTTCGAGCCCTGCCGCAATTTCGCTCTGGAAACGTGTGTGAAGTTGCCTTGAAGATTCGTCGTGCTTTATGGAAGGTCCACCACCATCCGAAGGCGTTCCCGAATGCTCTCGCCCACACAATCTGCTGGGACAATTCTCAGTTTGCACTCGCGAAAATGAACGAATAAACGACCACGCCCCATGATGAAAAAGACATTTCAGTATCCAAATGGCAGAGGAATCACAGGAGCCTGATAGAAAGGCCAATGGTTTTTCCTCTCCGGTCGATTTTTCAAAGGCGCCTTGGCGTCCAAGCAAGCCGCCTTGGAGGTATATGCTAAGTGCATAAATATAGGGACTAATCCAAATGCCGATTCGCGGCAGCCTCCCGAAGAACCGTCATATGGTTGCAACTGATAAAAACGCCTTGGTCGTCAAGGCTGCTGACGAGCGAGATCGATGGGTGATTTCAGGGATGATGGAACAGAGTCGGAGGAGTGTCTTGGTTTTTCCTTTCTACAGCTATCATGTACCGCATATCGCTAAACATTATGTTGATTG
>FQSS02000792.1:0-13073 GCA_900128795.2 Malbranchea cinnamomea
AGCGTGGTCGTCGAGCTCTTTTGCTAATTAAATGCATGCTTCCTCTGTGATCACTGCACATCTTGCTTCTTGACCCTGCAGATCCTCAGTGCTTCTTATCTCCTTATCTCCAATTGAACATTTGAAGAAAGGGGACTTGCTTCTCATTGACCATTGACCCAGTTGTCGTGGTGCGCTGGGTTCGCGTCGTTCAACCAAGAGGGCCCTGCCGCAGCTTCATCCCGAATCCCACCTCTCCTATCCCATCCCCCCTCTGGCTGCCGCTAGACGGCGGCTGGTTATTACCACCTGGCACCAACAGCGCATTGCGACATTCATCCTACAGGCAGCTCCTTCGTGCGTTCGTGTTTTCCCCCACCCTCTTAATTTCCGTCTCCAGTTCCACTGCACCCTCCCCCCCTTGGCCTTCCAGAAGTGCATCTGGCCATCTTTCGTCTTTTGCCGGGCCAGGAAGCCATCCAGAAACTTCGGGCCATATTTTTCTTTTTGTTTGTTGCTTTGTAAGACTGTTCTCCATTCCGGAGGATCGGAAGGTGGCATCCTCGATCGACGGCACCGTCGTGAGAGCCGCCATACATGTCACGTTGAACTTTCCAGTGATCTACGATACGGCCGGCGCCAATGCGGTAGCTTCTCCGCTTTATCTTTCCTTAAGCAACGAAGCGGCTTTGCTTTTACAGGCCGTTCAGTCTCCTGGAGGGAGCAAGGGTTCTGCGCTTTGAAGTGGAATGCTGCTTGGAAAACGTTGCACATTTCAGTGTGACTCGCGACTTGCGCTTGTTGCCTCGTCTATTCTCTGCAGGTGTGGGTGTTCATCGAAGCACGCACGACACCTGGTGCGGAAGGGCGCTCTCGTTGTCAGAAGAAATCTGCGCTGGTAACTTTTCTGGCTAGGACTTTTTTGGGTGCAATCCGGGGAGCCCGATCTGGGCGACGATGAGCTCCCGCGACGGCCTGGGGACCTTCTCGTCGACAAGCGGGTCATGTAAAATCGGTTGGTCGTTGCGTCTCTGGGTTGCCTGCAGTTGCAGCACTTGTCAACGACTCACACGTCCCCACGAGCTAGTCACACGCTTTTCCTGATGAGCGCTCCAGGGCTAGTTGGGCCAACCCCCCACGATACCATAATCAAACCTGCCTGTAGCATAGGCGCAGACTCTTCAGGGTTCCTGTCAGGCCGAAGCCCGTCAGATACGTCCTACGCAGAACGTCATCGAACAGTCTATCTCTCACCACCTATGTCCGGCTCTCCTTCGCCGGATAGTCGACTTGATCCTTCGAGAGGAACAAGGCGCCGGCAACGATCAAGCTCCCCTGCTCCTCTCCATGCCACTCAACATACGACCACCGTCACAGGATACTCGATAAGCAATATCAAAGACGTGCTTAATCATGAAGCTGAGCAACCGTCACCCCACCGGACGAGCGTTCCCCAGATCGGAGTTTCCCTTCCCACCGGGACTCCTGTATCCCAGCAGTCGACCATGGGAACGTCTACTTCGGCAGGCCAAGCCGCCCCTCTTCCTCCACGGCCAACGCGTCGTACGAAGGCTCATGTTGCGTCTGCCTGTGTGAACTGCAAGCAGAAGCATCTCGGATGTGATTCTGCACGTCCTTGTCGAAGATGTGTGATCGCTGGGAAAGAGGTATGTGGTGTCGAAATGCTGTGGGGAAAAGAGAGACGTTTCGTAAAAATATAGATTCGAGGTCTCCTTGTTTGAGTATCCCACGCTAATCAGAGCGTCTCAGGCATCCTGTGTCGATGTGACACATAAGCGACGAGGACGTCCACCGCTGAAAGCTGAAGAAGGGCCCCTACGACATTACGAATCGAAATTTAACCAACCCGTAGCGCCCAGGGTACTTCCCCAATCGCACTCGACTGCTTTTGGACAGCGCTACTGGGTGTCTCGAGAGATAGCCCCCATGCCAGGCCTAACGCCTCATGCACCATCTGACCCTCGGAAGTCGTATTCCAATACCTGGAAGACCGAGCCTCTGGCAGTGCACTCACCGTCTCAAACCACATCCACGCCCGTGGTGTTGCCCCAAGTGGGAATTTCAGCTACTCCCCTTCCAACTGTGGCTCCCTCCAGACACGGGCCACTCAAAGGATATTCGCCTACAGGAGTTCATTCTTTTGCATTCAAACCCGACATCAAGTCCCCCGAACTCACCAGAAGATTGAGCGATTCGGTATCATCGCTCCGTCGATACCCCGCAGAACAGCAGATCAACTTTCTCCCTTCCTCACATCTCCCACATAGATCTCCTCTGCCCGGGCATTCTGACGTGCAGGCAATGCAGAGGCCATCAACGACAGGTGGTCTCAACGTTCCTCCATTAAGACTCCCAAGTCTTTCGGAATTCCGCTTGCCTCCAATTCTCCCTTCTTCTTCTTCTTCTCTGTCAAACGATGAAAGGCCCACCCATCTTGCCACAGCGACGCAGAGATTTACGTCGCAGCAGTGGTCTCACCCAGAGTCGCAAAATCTTGGGACTATGGATATGCGCCGGTCACAATCATATACACAGCTTCCCGGCGGCGTTTCTATTGATCAGGAGATGAGGACGTTCGAACCTCAGCTTCAGCGCCATCCTTTGCTGTCGCCTCCTTCTCTATCGTATGGACATTCTGCCACTTCTCGTGCTCAATCGGATACTTTCCCCCTGCAGTGGTCTCTGCACGCCAATCCCAGAGCGAGTCTCAAGGAAGATGAATCAGACGCTCGTCCGACGAAGCGACAAAAGATGGAACTCGGGGAAATGGTTAACGATTAGACGATTTCTACGACCGTAATTCTACGGCCCTTCAATTTCCGTGGGTACGCGCAACGACGCGGAAAAAAAAAAAGAAAACATTCTATGAATATGAACATAATCACCCTGGGGAAAAGCCAACTGTTTTCGCCTTTTCTTTTTGTGACAGCACACGATGATTGAAGTATTAATCATGTGTCTATGTATACTGCATCCCTGGCTCAACCTTGTCCCACAGCCTCCGCATCTTTTGTTGTATTCAGCATGCTTATGTTTTATGATGGTGGATGACTGTTCATTTGTACCACTATGATACCCTTTGCTTTCCTATGTCTACTTTGTCCCGTCGTTGTCCTCGTCTTCTATTGCTGATGTCGAGTTTTGCCTTACGTGTCAGAACTGACAGTTTGCTCAACGATTCCTATGCTTCCCCAGTGGTACTGATATATACCCAGTCTCGCCGTTGTTTCCTAATTCAGACTGGCAGCAACACTGCTTTCCAGTGGTGATACATACACACCATATATATACACGCATATATTGTCTCTTTATTTAATGCTAATGCAGTGAATGAATGGTGTACGTGCAAGCACAAAAAGGCAAAACTTAGAACAACACCCACTGTCCCGCCGTTTTGATCTGCTCTTTCCATCCTCGTTGTCTGAATGGCTTCTTGTTTGGCACGGTTTCAGTCCCATACCCTCTCGCCGCCTCGTACCGATCCGTCACAAAGTCCATATCCTTGTACGCCACGAACTTTGTCCTCTTGATAATCTTCCACCCCACAAACATGACAATCATGATGGGTATCTCGATGTAGAAACTGACAAAGTCAACAGCCTTGAAGTGCGGGCTGAATGACTTCCATCCCTGGACAAGGATGAGGACACCGTTGAGAACGAGCGACGCGAGGGGTCCGTAGGGATACGTCCAGTTCTTGAATGGGAGGAGGTGCTCGAGACCTTGGCGGCGGATTCCGGTGCGGAAACGGTAGGATGAGAAACCGATTGCCATCCAGGAGAGTTGGTTGGAGACACCGACAATGCTGTTGGGAACATTAGCGATGGCCAGCTCTTGAGCACGGTGCTACGGAGGGTTCTGGGTGTAGCGTGTGTAGATATGCAAGTCTCATCTGCCGACTTACTTTTGCAGCCAGGTCCACAGTTGTCCTGCGCCAATGTAACTTGCGCCAAAGCACAGGCCGCTGATTATGGTCGTGCCTAGGACGGCAACCCAGGGCGTCTTGAACCTGTTGAGCGTCGCGAAAAAGGGCGGCGCATGTCTGTTGACCGCGAGAGTGTACAGCAGCCTCGAGCCCGCAAACAGCGCATGGTTGCCCGCTGAGATGACGCTGGTCATGATGACCGCGTTGATAAAGCTGCCGGCGACCTTGCTGCCGACCATGTCAAAGACGATGGTGAATGGACTGGTTTTTGTGTCGCCATCGGAGAGATTGGGGTACGTGTATGGGACATTGAACCCGATGATGATGATGGAGAGGATGTAGAAGATCAGGATGCGCCAGAAGACGTTCCGGACTACACGTGGAAGATTCCGGGTGGGATTTCTGGTTTCACCGGCTGTGATGGCGATAGACTCGGTTGCGCCACTGGGGAAAAAAAAAAAAAAGAACCGTTTGTTAGCCATGCTGAGTCTGATCTTGGATCGGAAACGAAGCGAGGCATGTTCGTACTATGCGAATGACGCAGTCACGAAGACCGATGCGAATCCACCGATCCCGCCAACAAACGGAGCGTCCCCCATTGTCCAGTATTTCCCGCCAATATACTCTTTGTCGGGGTTGGCTCCGCAATTAACCGCAATACCGACGAAAATAAAGATCTGGACCAGGTGTTAGGTGTCTCGAAAGAAGGCTCTGGTGTTTCCAGTTCGTTCCCAACGTACGACGATGGTGGCCACTTTCAGCAAACTGAGCCAGTACTCCATCTGCAATCGCATCGCAGTTTAGTTTAGCGTCTGTCATCAGATTTACCTGGCGGGGAGGTTCGGTTCTGAAATGAGTCCATTCTTACCTCACCATAAAGTCTCACGGTAACGATGTTGAGCCCGATCAGGACGACCAAGAATATCAGACTAAAAGCCCACCCGGGGAAGTTGTCAGACCAGTACTGCAGAAGCAACTGCAGCGCCACGAGATCCGAAGCGGTCGACACGGCGTCGTTGAACCAATAATTCCACGTCAACGCAAACCCCAGAGCATCGTCGACGAATCGCCTGGTATTTCGTTAAGGAAACCAAAAAAAAGTTCCTCCGTGTATCAGCGCGGCAACGCAAGCATTTCAAGGGAGCTTTTCCCAAGTGCGACATACCCAGCGTAGGTACAGAACGAGCCCGCAATGGGCATAAACGCGGCCATCTCACCCAGCGACAACATGGTGACAAACACGATCGCGCCCACGATCGCGTACGAGATCAGCATCGAAGCCGGCCCACCGGTGGCCAGAGAGTTGCCCGTGCCCAAAAACAGCCCGGTTCCTATCGTGCCCGCGATGGCGATCATCTGAACCTGGCGCGCGGAGAGCTTCCGGTCGAGTTTGTCCGCGACGACGATGCGGTCGTCGAAGACGGTCGGAGGAGATTTTTCGACATCGTGCTTGCGATCGTGATCGCCAAGTGCATAGTCGTCTTTGATGTCGTTGGACGCCATGATACAAGCTCGAGGAGTTTTCGCGAGATCAGATATAACGAACAAACGGGGTCTATGCGTAGTCGGAAAAGTGAGAAAGGGAGAATGCACGCGGGATCAGAGAAGGACGTCTCCTCAAGGAGTTATAGAATCGTCTAAAAAAAATCGTATTGTCTATGGCACTCGAGCTAGAATGCGTGAAGCCTTCAACAACACGAGGTGCTCCAAGAGCCGTTGCACCTCACGAAGACAGCGCAGGATGAACCATCCGCGAGAGGATGCAGCACCATACAGTACCAAGTACTTGTCCAACTGGAATTGAACGACTCCACGAGCTTCAAAAGACGAAAACAGAAACCAAAAAAAAAAAAAAGAGAAAGTGAGATGGAAGGTAAGGTAAAAAATTTTTTATAGCAACACAAAACGTGACCTCAGCTTTCCCGCTCGGACAGGTACCAGATGCTACCTTCTATGACGCCGTCACACCACAGACACGACGAAATTTTCACCAATCATCATGTCCACAGCAAGGCCGCAGCGGCCAGTGAGACGATGGCATGACGCTCATAGGGCGAAAAGCGAGTGAAAAGGCAGGTCATGATCGACCGGTTCGACCATGTTTCGTGGGGGGAGCGCGACTGTGAGTGGCATTTTTCAGTTAAGCGCAGATTGCGTGCTCGCGGCGAAGGAAGCTTGACGTTACACTGGAGGCGAGCCAGGCGGGTCTTGGCGGGCTTGACCAGGCTTGGTATCCTTTGTTTTTCCATACAGTGGAGTAATGAGGAGGAAATAATAATATTAACTACGGAGTACGGAGTAGTTGAGTAAAGGAGAAACCTTGGGACGGCATGCCGAAGAGGCTAAGCTTGTCTTGGTTGGGCCACGGCCCGAAAAGCTTGGCAGGCGGTTTTCCGCTCCCCCCTCTCTCTATCCCCCAACGGACGGGGTTGAGCAGTGCTTACGGTGTGTATGATTATGAATATTATGTTTATTTACTCGGTATTCTTCTCGGGTTCCTTGGGCCCTGCTTCGATCCTGCCGCGGGAACCCTCAATTATAGTATCCTAGGTACATGCTGTCATTTCCAGAACAGATTGTTTTCGTGACTTCCGGCTTCTTTTAGGCATAAAACATTGGGTATAAGGTCAGGCTACATACAAAAAGTGTTGCCCAGATTCAGAGAGCACTGGTGTCCAATACATGTGCTCCAGTCGATCATCCACTGTTTCACTCTGCTTGAGAATAGTACATCATCAATTGAGGAACCCAGTTGCCAGTGCTTCCAGATCCTCCAGCGTGTTGACTTCAATCGGTCCCTCTTGTTTGGAGGATTTCTTGGAGCGCTGATCTCCAGCTCGACCTTCGTCGTCAGACTCGCGCTGGAACCATTTCTTCTGCTTCTTGGCTGGAGGCTCCTCGGCACCGCTAGACTCTTCATCTGTTGGCATGTCACGGGCATCATCCCTTTCATGCCATTCCCCTCCTCCTCCTTCTTCTTCTTCTTCGTCGTCGTCATAGGGGGCGAGCACCGCCACAGGACCACCGGCCCGAGCCTCCCTCTCAGCCCGCAGCTTGGCCTTCCACTTCTCCTTCTTCTCCCTCTTCTTCTGTTTCGCAATCTCCTTGTCCCTGATATCCGCAAGTCTTGTCCTCTCAGCCTCCAACTCCAAGAACTTGAGCCGCTGCTCCTCGGCGTCTCCCTTGGCCTTGAACTGTTCCTCGTCTTCCATCTCGTAGATTTCATGGGCGTTCCCTTCGTCGTCGAAGACGAGCTTCGTTCCCTTGCCCTTGTACTTGAGAAGTTTCTTCTTTGACTTGAGGAGTTTCTCCCGGCGCTTGGAGTCGATAATGAGCGGCTCTTTGCCGTCTATCTGCACAGCCCTTACTTTCTTGGGCTCCCCGTCCTCTCCTTTTTCGCCATCGAAGTCACCGAGATCCGCGTCGCCCGCATCATATCGTCGCTTGACGGAAAGGAAATCGTTGTCTTCATCTGCCTCACCGTTGGGAGCATCGCCATCAGGATCCCCGTCGACGATGAGCTTGGTATAGTGTTCTGACAACACGTCCTGGTTCCGTCGCTCAAACATGCGATCGTATTTCGTCCGAACAGTCTTCTCTTTCTTCTTCTTCTTCTTCTCTTCCCCATCTTCTTCCTCCCCACTTTCATCCTCAGAGCTCGACAGCATTGCCAGGTAGCGAGGCGCGTTCTTCCTGGCCTTGGCATCTTCACCCTTGATGAACTTGATTCGAGGCGCTCCGGGTAGACCTAAGCTTGCTGCGAATTCCTCCAGCGGTAATTTCTTCACATCAAAGACCTCTTTATCTTTCTGGACATATATCGATTTGACGTAAGAACTAAACGCCTTCTGGCCCAGGTACTTAAGCTGAGGGTCCTTGAAACACATATTTTGCAGCTGATCCTTGATGCTCTGCTGTTTCTTCGCTCGAACGTTGATCTTGTCGACAGTGATCTTTTTTTGTTCCAGTCGCTTCAACATCGCCTCCTCCTCATTCGGTTCCAGGAAGAGAACGGCGCGCCCGTTCCGTTGGTACCTGGCCGTGCGCCCCACCCGGTGGATATACGTATCCGCATCTTCAGGGCAGTCCAACTGGATCACCCAATCGACCGCAGGGAAATCCAAACCTCTGGCGGCGATATCCGTAGCAAATAAACATGAATATTTGGCCGTCGAGAACCTCTTCGTGATGTCCAATCGCGCTCCCTGTTTCTGGCGGCCGTGCAGATGAAGCAGCGGTATACCCGGCTGCAAATGCCTGAACGCCTCGTACACAAAACGCACTTGCTTTCCCGACGAAAAGAAAACCAGAATCTTCGATTTTAGACTGCTTCGTAAAAAGCTCCACAGTATGTTCAGCTTTTCTGGCAACGGTGCAACGATGTAATGCTGCTGTAATGTTTCCGGAGTCGCAGTCGGCGCAGCTTCATGCACAGAAATGTATTCCGGATCCTGCAGGCTCAGTCGAGCAAGGTCAGACACCTTCTTGGTCTGTGTCGCGCTGAACAACATCGTCTGTCTCTCCTTGGGCAAATGCTCGACAATGGCATCCACCGTACTCTGAAACCCCATGTCCATAATCCGATCCGCCTCGTCAAGCACTAACATCTGGATGTTGTCGACCTCAAACCAGGCGGTCTGGTCTAGATGCTGTAAGATGCGACCAGGAGTGCACACCAAAATATTCATCCTTGCCAGCCGCTCACGTTCTTCCTGTAGACTCTTCCCTCCGATCACTAAGCCGGCAGAAAAAGTATGATACCGCCCAATCTTGCGCAAAACTTCAAAAATCTGAATCGCTAGTTCGCGGGTGGGGGAGAGGATCAGCGCTCCAAGTCCATCGTACTCGGTCCATTGTTTCCGGTATAGGTTTTCCAGCACGGGAACAAGGAAGGCAAGCGTTTTCCCGCTGCCAGTCTTTGCGGCGCCCAAGATGTCTCTTCCTTTGAGTGCATGGGGAATTGCGCGGGCTTGGATGTCAGTAAGCGTTTTGAAATGCGACGATTCGAGGCCAGACGCGGTTGCCTCCGAGAGAGGGAGATCAGAGAAGCTCTCGAGGTTGTTTGTCGTAGGGTTTGTGTCTAGTTCTTCAATGCGTTGCTTCAGTGAGGAAAGATCCTCTTCTATGCGCTTTCGTTTGAGCGTTCTGGCATTCTGCCGTTGGGGTTTGGGGCCTTTCGGAGCCATAATCACAGCCGCAATACAGGAGCGTCGGAGACAACTTTTTCTCTTCTCTGTCTCGCAGCTATTCAACTCATCTCCAACCCAGCGCTCATCCTGTGCTTGTGAATCTGAATAGCACCCTCCAAAGTTGTCGAACTTTTGATTTTTCGACGATAAGCGTGCTTAGTCATCCTTATCGTCCCCTTGCTAAGTTAACTGCTACATAGTTAACCAAACATGTCAAACTTGGGAAGCTATCACACAGCTCCTTAGTACTCCGAAGAAACATCAGACATTCAACCAGCGTCAGACAGT
Organism: Malbranchea cinnamomea; assembly: GCA_900128795.2. Classification (NCBI taxonomy): domain Eukaryota; kingdom Fungi; phylum Ascomycota; class Eurotiomycetes; order Onygenales; family Malbrancheaceae; genus Malbranchea; species Malbranchea cinnamomea. The sequence goes on from FQSS02000792.1 coordinate 9,403, forward strand.
TGATCCATCTCTGACATCCCAGGACAATACCTATATTGAAACCATGGCTGATGAGGATCTAGATGCTCTTGACTCTCTGGAGCGGGAGGCGTCCGAGTTCACAAAGGTAAACTCCTCTCATCTCGGCATCAGCCTGAGGCCATCTGAGTTTGAAACTGAACGAGTGTTTACAGGACGCGGAAATCGATCGCATAAGAAAGGCATTCCAGCTAGATGCGTACGTATTTTAATATCTTTGTGTCTCAGTTTTTGGACCTGTCCTTGCTGATAAAATCTGTGCTAACCGCCAACCAATTTACAACAGATACGCCGTTCTGGACCTTCAACCAGGCGTCACAGAAAAGGACATCAAAATCCAATACCGCAAAAAGTCTCTCCTTATCCATCCCGATAAGACATCCAACCCCGCTGCGCCAGATGCATTTGACCGTCTAAACAAGGCGCAGGCGGCGCTTCTCGACGAGAAGCACCGGACATACCTGGATGAATGTATCGCAGACGCTAGGCGCTTGTTGATACGGGAGAAGAAGTACACGCTAGATTCACCGGAGCTGAAGACAGAGGAGTTCAAAGAGGAGTGGAGGAAAAAGACCGTTCAAGTTCTGATAGAAGAAGAGGCGAGGAAGAGGAGGCAGTTGAAGGCGAAGTTGCAGGAGGAAGGACGAGAGAAGAGGAAGGAGGAAGAAGAGATGGAGGCGCGGAAGCGGAAGAGGGAAGAAGAAAAGGCGTGGGAAGAAACGAGAGAGGATCGAATTGGAAGCTGGAGACAATGGCAGAAGGCGCAGCAGGCCGCGAAAAGCGGCGAAGGTAGTAAAAAGAAAAAGAAAAAGATGAAAGTCTTGGGTTGATTGTAATGGCTGGTGTGGATTTCAGAAACTGGGATCGGAACGAATGGGCGCCTGGAGTTCGGAGACATCTACGATACTAATACCCTCAATATAACATGCTATGAATACAGCCAATAAAAAACAAAAGCTTAGAAGTTTGGAAAGAATTTCTGTGCTAGCCAATTGAGAAGAGTGTTGAACTCAGCAAAGATAAATTTCAGTATGTAAAAGTAAATCAGGGTGAGACATCCATGAAGATCTAATTCTATCTAGAACAGAAGACTCCAGCATATATGCAAGTAAACGAGCAAAAAGGAATACCAAGAGATCATGTACAAAGAAATGAACGTTTAGACATACAGAAAACGGTTGGACTTGCCGGCGATCGGAACATGGAAGCCAAAAATGTTTGTAAACTTTTGGACAATTGAGCGTACCGTCAGCATCGTAAACATTCATAACCATCATAGCTCAAATTCAGGATGGTGGGTAGATACGAGCTCAGTCAGATGGAAAAAAAAATCTCAGCGCCAACAGTAATTTGAAGGAACAGAGCGTCCTTTCCACGTACTGAACCTTGTAAATGATGGCTCAGGCCATGGCATTCCGCTTTCTTGCCTCTGCAACGGATCGTTCCCAATCCGTCTGGGTCAAGAAAATACCCTCAATGAGTGAGACGAGGAATAGGCCGATGGCAACGCCGGTCCACAGGCCCCAAAGGCTCCAATCAAGCCCGAAGGCGGTTCCGAAACTGATCGGTAGCGCTACTACGTAGTAGCAGAATAGCTGAACATAACCGCCAACAGCCTGTCTCCCTAAGCCACGGAGGGCACCGTTGCAGTTTGTTGCAAGGCTATCGAACAACTGAAACGAGGCACAGAGGGGTAGGACCTGGGCAACCAATTCCGCAACTTCTGCGTCTGAAGTGAAAAGCATTGGAATATAGTGGCGTAAACTCGAAAGCAATGTCAGCGTTGTGGCGCCAATAATGAGTGCCCCAACTCCATTGACTTTGGCAGTTATACGCGCGGCGTCAGTAAGAGTAGCGCCGATGAGATTGGCGATTCGAGTGCTTCCGGCGATAGAGAGGGTGAATGGGAGCTGAAACGTTATACTGCAGACAGTTGCAAGAACAGATTGGGCAGCTAGTGCAGTGGTTCCGAAATAAGAAGCGGCAAGCGTCAGCAGTTCAAATGCAAGAACTTCCGCTTCAATCATTAAGAAACCGGGGAGCGCAAGGCGAATCATGGGACCCCAATTGTGGAGTGCACGACGAGTAAACCCGTTCCAGCATTCCATACCAGCGACAAAGTAAACATAGAGAAAAAGAAGCAGAGGAAGGAGATTATCGGTAATCGCAACGGCCAGAGGAGCTCCCACGAAGCCCCATCCGAATTTCTAGAAGATATGAGTTAGTACTAATGGAGCATGACAAGTAACCCCGAACTTTGCTTCTTTTTTCGATTAACCTCCGTAGAGATGGTTCGAATCGGCCGTAAGAATGTCGAAACCCATTTTTAATGCCGTGTGTTTGTGTGGACAAGTGAGAAAACAATGATGATTGTCATGAGATTGTACTTACCCAGACGAATAGCCAATTCATGAAGGCGTTGAGTGGTGCACAGATAAGCAGCACCCAGAGACTCGAAGAGAAGAGCCCCTGGGCTTGAACAAAGCGCTTCGCAGCCTCAAAACTTGCGTACCCTGGGGCACCAAGCAAGACTACCTTCAAGTACTGAGCTGCTAAGACGACGACTTCTGTTTCTGGGACAATCTTTGCCAAGATTTTGTCGGAATAAAACCACACGAGCCCAATAGGTATCGTCGCTAGCCAGAGGAAATATATCATCCGCTGCAAATGGAGACCTACAAGGGCCTTATTGCCTGAACCGTAAGCTTGCGCGCAAATGGTATCCAGACTCGTCGCAAGACCTTGATAGACGGCATATCCAGTTATGCTAACGGTCATGCTGGCGAGACTCACGGCAGCCAATTCCGTCTTACCCAAATGGCCCACGGTGAAGACACTAGCAACGGTCAAGGAGTACTGCAGTAGAAATGTGACCATCAACGGCGCCGTATACCTCGCCAGCACTTTTGCTTCACGCTTCCAGGTGGTGTGGATCAATCCCGCAGTAACCGCTTCCTCCCATTTTCGATCAATGGAGCCAGGGCTCTGTTCGGAGGCTGGACTTCGAGCATGCTCACCCAGCAGAGCGGTAGTCTCAGTGGCACCTGCAGGCTCACGGCCGGACTCGACAGGAGCCTCCTCATCGGCAGTAGCACTCAAACGCCTGAGACCCCTCGACAACAACCCACTCACTTTTCTCTGTAGGGCGCCAGGTACCGACTTGCGGCGCGCGGAGCGTGGGAGTATGACACTGTTGTCTTCCAGGAGCTCTCTTTCCTCTTCTAACCCTTGTTCCCACTCGTCTCCAGTCCCACGATCTCGTTCAGGACTATGCGGCACAACGGTTCCCCGAGGACCCATAGTGAAGAAACTAGGCCTGCGGTACGAACCAGCTAGAGAATGCGCACGAGGACTAGTTGACGGTACAATATCGTGGGTTGTCTCATGATCTTCATCTGGCATTCTCAATCGATACGAGGGCATAATGCCTGGGTCGTTTCTGTGGGCACCGGAAGCATCGTCTTCTGCGGGATTGGACCCCATTCTGCTTCGAGAGGTCACTTTTATGTCTCGTAGCAAACAAAATCACAAGCACGGAGTCGATAAAAAAATGACGCTGTCATATCGGCGAATTGAAACAGTCAGCTTTTACCATGATGTACGGTGTGAACCAGGAGCTGCGGGGGGCCAAAGCCCGGGGGGAAGAAAGAGGG
>FQSS02000792.1:13097-70257 GCA_900128795.2 Malbranchea cinnamomea
GGTTGGGTTCTGGAAAAAGTACCGATAAGATTGCCCCTCGCGAGGAGGTACGTGAGGGCAGGAAGCACTGGAAGTGCTTGCCAGAATGATAAAAAATTCAAGTCATCTTAAGTAAAATGAGGCAGAATGAAGAGAGAGAACTTGCAGCTCTTCCCCCTCACAAGTCATCCGATGCTCTCCATAGTATTGTGCCGGCCTCGACCGTCTGAGGTCCCTGCGTTTTCCCCCCGCCTGTCATTGGCTGGTTACCTAAGCACAAGGCCCGGTCCATGTCCGGCATTTCCAGCCAATCACGATAAGTCTTTAAAGTCACATGAATTTTGAGTGGAGTGGCGGCTCCGAACCTTATCTGAATCCATCTTTTCCTGACTGGGTTAGTCATCCCCATGCACGGGCATCTCGATGCTCTTCTCAGACCCGTCGAACCATATCGTCATCTGTGTCGAACTTTTGAGGAGAGGCACAAGGTCTGTAAAAAAAATCACGGGTTTGAAAGGAGCTCCTATGCCTGCTCGTCATACAGCAAACCAAAGGGAACAAATACTAGGCCACAAACTCATTCTCGATTGTTGAATGGTTAGCCTCTGTTGTCCATCACCACACAAATCACATCCTAGTGCCGACACAATATACGGAGTACTATGGCCCAAGAGCCGCCTGCGGATATTGAAGACAATATCCCGCGACGCAGCTATAATCCCATAACCAATCCTTTCAATGTCAAACCCGCCATTATCACACAGTAAGCTTACCAATGAATGGCAATTGGGTGCTCTTTGCTCATCTCAGTCAAACATGACAATATTTCCGTCGCGATAAAGACTGACATTCGACTTCAGTGACCGAGCAGACCGCGAGTTTGTCTACTTCTCCAAACCCTTTCTCGGCTCTCTAGTTCTAGAAAACGTTGTTTCTGAGACCCGCGACCACTGTGCCAATGAACGCACATTCCTCTCATGGCTCCGTCTTTCCATGTACCTTTGTATCGTCGCCTGCGCAATTATATTGAGTTTTCACCTCCGCAGCAAACCCTCCTCGCTGGAGCGGCGCATGGCGCTACCGCTGGGAATCGTATTCTGGGTTCTCTCCCTATTTTGTCTCGTCAGCGGGTTTGCAACGTACGTGCGCACCTTGACCAAGTATAGTCGGCGTAAGGCCCTGGTGCAAAGTGGGTGGAAGACGCAGATGGTGTTCGTGATTGTGGCAATTGCCATCATTGGGACGTGCATCTTATTGTTGGTGACCAACCGGACGACGTGAGAGATCGGTATACATTCTCGGTACAAATGGTCGGAAGGACAGACAGATTTTTCGGCATTCAAGCGTGTTTGGCGTTTTTGTGCTTCCGGGTTTCATTTTCATTAGTAATGATATCAACGCGGTCCAGAGATTGGCCCGTAATATACCCCCGTTTTTATTAAGTCAATCTGCAGACTAATTTAAATGACGGCACCCCTAGTTACATCTCGTATTTGATCTGTGTAAGATGGCGCAGTGGCGTCGGTAGAAGAATCATGTGCTTTGCCACGGGCTATCTATGTGTGATTAAATCAACTAATCTTCCAATATCCAAAAAGGTGAAAATTGGCCCGAGAAAAGTAAAGATGCGAAGCCCCAGAGCGAAAAAAAAGAAAATAAGTGGCTCGGAGTATCTCATTAATGGAATGTATGCTCTCTCAATTCATAAGGCTCACAATTCGTCGACTCGAGGAAAATAAACAGCTGCAGATCTGATGTCTATCATACCATGCGATGAAGGGTGGTATCGTTGGTGTACTTCTTGAAAACATCTGTGCCGTAATTCTCCCACCAATGGAACAACATAGAATCGCAGATCAGCTTGAACCATGGCGTGAATTTGAATTCAGGATTCCGGAACATCCCTTTGAGTTCTTCAGGGGTGACATATTTCGTGTCACGGACCTCATTCGGGTTCACATCAAGGTCAACGTCGGCTTGGATAAAGAGAATGTAGTCGACTGTAATATCAAGCATACAGCTTGTTAGTCCCCGTCGCAAGATCATCGGCATGCAAGATAATAAACCTACTCTCATGCTCTCCCCACTTGCCATCGCTGGGAGCTTTGTAGTGTATTCTGGTCAAGAATTCAAACTTGTCCAAGGGGACCTGCTCAGGCTTTATCCCAAGTTCATGGTTTAGCTTCCGTTGCGCAGCTCTGCGCACGCCTTCTATCGCAGTCTGCAGCTCAGATCCAATTTCGCCCGGGATCCCAAGGGGATGAGAACAGCAGGTATTCGTCCAGAGATCAGGGAAAGTGATCTTTTCCGAGGCACGTTGTTGTAAGAGGAGTCTCTTTTTGGAATCAAAGAGGAATACAGAGAAGGCGCGGTGGAGGAGGCCCTTGTCAATATTGGACATCAAGTGGCCTATATCATTGTGTTCCAGATTAGTTTTTTTTGAGTAATTGCTTGAAGGGCACACTGTCTGGCCACAACTAGTAGCATAGCATTGGTGGTGACATACAAGTCTTCTTCGTCGCACTCCCGATGGGGACGTCGTTCTCGTCTAGGACTATGCACACCTCGTCCATCAATTTGACCTGTTCCTCATCATAGCCCTCCAGCTCCCCTCCTTCCCGCGCAGAGGTCTTTTGCTCATTCATAGCGCGCACTATACGAGTATCGACGTCGGGGAAGAGCTCCGTCACATTTTCTGCTGTAATCGGCTCCGAGATTTCGATTGTTGTGGTTGCAATGATCGACATTTTGGCGGCTCGCCTCAGAGAAAAATGTTGGAGTGAATGGTTGACTCTGATTTCGCACGATCAATAGTGCAGCGGCCGGAAACACTGCTATTGTTGAAGTTGTCACAGTTGAAATCGAAAAACGAGGGAATGTTATTCAATAAATTTAAAAAAAAATAAAATAAGAAAAGGAGCGAGTGAGGGTTTGTTTATGGACCAGGAATTGGCCGAGAGATGGGAGATGGACGCGGGCGGCGAGAGGTCAGACTGCTGTTGAGCGGCCTGACTGGTGGGGCAGGTCGAATTTTGGTGGGACATGGGCTTGATGCGTTGCAGAGCTATCGAATGCTTGTCCCTCAATAATAATGATTCGATATCTCCACACAAATTCGCGTCAAGTTTAGCGGAAACGTAGGTTGTCTCGGTCTCAAAAAATCCGGCCACTCTTTCCCATCCAGTCGTCTATCTTCATCCGTGCGCGCAGCGACTTCCCAGCCATGGCCGAGACCAAGTCCTCCGGCACCTGCTGGTCTAGCCCGTCGGTCGGGTCTTTCTACCGTTCCCTAAAGCGGCACGGAAAGAGGATGGTTTCACGGGACAGTTGAAAACCGGGAAGTACGGAGTAGTAGATCGCGACAGGAGAATACGAGAGCAATCTCTGGCAAACTTCCCACATCATTCACGACCACTGAAAGAGAGAGTCTGTCTCACACGCAGAAGCCGATTTTGGAGAGAATGGATGGTATGAGCATGCCCGCCAGTGAAAAAAAAAAGTCGCAAACCCTGCTGGGAGTCTTCTGTCATATACAGTTTCTTACTTGGTGCTTGAAGACAAGAGATGATGATAATTCTGTTTGTGCCGTCAGCCATGAACGCAGTCGCGCTGTACTCCATACGCACCAAGGGATTGATGATCAGCAGATACCTTTTTTCTTACGCATGGGTGATAAAGCGTTTCTGAAGAAGCTCGAAGTGGAATCTCAATCCTTTTACCGTATTCAGAATGGCTTTCTGTCTAAATGAGTACCCAGCGTGCGGATACGCAGCTAAGGAGAGTTGCTTTTGACAGGCTTCAAGTTCTCCGATTTGATCACTACAATAATGCACGGACATTATCACGTTCAGCCAGTCTGGGAGGTATGTGGTGGCACCAGTGGCAACACGGCAGAAAAAAAGGCCGTATAACGCAGGCAAACATCCTCCAGCTTAGCCAATCCCAGCCCTCGAGTTGGGAAAGGGCTTGCGTTTGCCCCCGTCTGGGATCGATGTACCTGCCTGCGGAGAACGAATTGGCAAAAAGCTTGTGTCAGCCTCTCGAGTCTCGATGCGGGGTGAAAAAGCCATATCAAGAGTGCTCGTGGAATCCACTGTGCAGGGACCTGGCATGGCAATCAAATAAATCAGTGCATGACCTGGTACATACCAAGGTATCCTGGCATGTACCCGGATGTCTTCTGCTCCCTGACATACCCGCTTCCTGACTACGGTGCCAGCCAAAATCACCCATGCATGCGAAATGACTGTTTTTCATCTAGAACGCAGTGATTTTGAACCCATAGTCCTCAGGCCGAACAGCACCTCTGACGAGACACAAAGAAAGAGCAGAAGAAACAGAGGCCAGTCATTTGTTACAACGTTAAGTTGTAATGTTTGGACAATTTTTAATCAAGGATGCAAACTCTTCCATGCACAGGCCACCATCTCTCGTGTAGTACAACACTTTCCAGCGCTTAACGGGGATTCCTTTCCAGGATCTCTGTCCTGTCATTTCCCAAGCCTTTGGTTTCTGCATATCAAGTTAAGCTGTTAGGAACCTTTGCCAGAGGATCCCTCGTAGCCCCTGATCTATTCCTACACCTTGTCGGGGTTCTTGGGTTATCTGCCAGTATTACTATGTTAGATCTGTTAGTAGTAGTACTATGCAATGCCCCTTTCGCTCCTCCTTTGTCCACCATAGGCTCTAGGCACAGCGCGTCTCATTATCATAGCTGTTTCAAAATTCAATGTCCATGCTTATACTGAATGGTGATCGTCTTTTCTTGTTGACCCTGAACCGCGAGCTTATTTTGATCATTGGGAACGAACCATATCAAGCAAATAGGCGCCCTGGGAGTCCTCAGCCACACAACACACACACACACACACACACACACACATACACTACGGACAACTGAGAAACAGGAAAATATCCTTAGAATATCTTTCAGGGAAACAGTCACTGGCAAAAGGGAAACAGCCTCAAATGCCAAAGAACATCCCATGTCTTTGACTGTTCAACTGACAATACTAGGAAAGAGTAGTATATAGCTAAGTTTGTTTTAGAAGTCTATTAGTAATTAATATACAACGCATATCACATAGTATGCATGAACGGGCACAAGGTTAAATACAAGCAAAGAACAGAGGCTTTGATTTAATGGAAACTCCATAGTTAACTACACTTTATTCAAGTTTCATCGTTAGTACCAAGTCATACATCGGCAACTGTTTGTTTGCTAAAAAAAAACACTTCAGAAAATGCCGGATGTACCTACATAATTATCAAACATTTCGAGTACATATGTTTTTGGATAATACCCCTAATGTTGCAGTGCCTGCACGGTTGAAAAGCGCAGGGTGCACAAAGCTCTAGTGACACAATAGGGCCGAAGCTTCACACATCGCATCGGAACTCATACAACGACCACCATGCACTATTTATCCCTGTGTACAACGAGATGCGTGATATACGGGCAAGACCTATTATTATGTATATAGGAGCCATCTTTTCTGGTAAGAGGTATTGCAAAGGGAGGAATTCCTGCAGAGTTCAGAAGGCTACTGAATGATGCATGCGTGTGGAGTGAGAAGACTGTAATGAATGCCACAGATGATGCTATGTACATATAGAAGAATGGAGAAAACAAGAGAGATGGGACACACAGAAATGTATGTGGCTATAAATCTAACGGGAACAAATATGCTAGAAAATCATCAAAGCAAGGGCAACATTAGGAAATCATCATGCATCCTCATCTCTGCTTCTCGTCCATAACCATAACTCTCATTAACAGCCATTGTTCGTAAGTCATTGACATGACATGCTGTTTGCTTGTAGAAAAGATCAGGGGGATGTAGTTGGGAAGATTGTGGGAATAGATGGCGGAGTTAATGAAAACTCGATGCACCCCTTGGACATGAGATTAAAGGAGACTCTCCGGGGGGAAATATGTATGCAAGAAGAAAGGGTTGAGATTATGCCAACAGGAAACATCATAATGGAAGAATGTTTCAGAAAAGCGTACGCTTTGATGCACCGTAGAGAGTAATCAAACTAACGAATCTAAAAAAAGCACTCCCTGCAAGTTATGTGGGTATTCATTCGACCGACTGTAACCAACTGCGCCAGAAATCAACAATCGTCATCGTTAGCCAGCATAGAAGAATTTCAGCAAGTAGTGGTGTACGGTGAATATGCAAGGGAACCGTCGTCTGGGAAAGGCGTGCGATTGAATGAAGATAGCGCTTGAGGCTGGAACGTGGTGGATACAATCTCACTGTAGAGTGGCGGAAGACTTTGGTTTGATTGAAGACAATCAAGGGAAGGCCGAGTCGCAGCGCCCGAGCGATGGGACATGCGCTGTTGGCGTCGACATCCATCCTCACAATGCCTTGTTGGGACTCCGTTAGCCAAATATTTGGAAAATATTGCATGGCTGGGCTGTATAGGTAGTACCTTCTGAGGGTATCTTGACGCGCAAATCTGTGTCCGCATTGACTGCAAACAAAAGGTTTCAGCCTTTTATGGACCTGCACAATCTCATTCAATATCGGCTCGCGTCTGGAGAAGGATCGACTGGACTTACGCTGTCAATATGTCGAACCAGGTCAGTCTTTCGACTGAATTTCTTGGTGCAGTTCTCAAGCGTACATTTGTGGGGATATTTTCGGTTCGGGTCGTGTATTTTCATATGCGACTTGCAGTTTGAGTTTCGCGTAAAAGTCATACCACACTTCTCGCATTGGTACTTTGCTGTTGCTGGGGTTGCTCTCTTTCTTGGTTGTTTTTTAACGGGCTCGTTGCAGGAATTTGTAGAGTTGCTTCCGTCCAGTCGTACGTTTACGTTTGAGGACTGGAGTGGGCTGCGCTGCGCCCTGACCTGTGTTCCAGGACGTCCAACAGTTGAATCCAGGAGCATGCCGCTATGGTTGCGACTGACAACCGATGAAACAGAGGAAGTTTGCAGCCGGTAGGGCGATCCATCTTCTTGCGCAAGGGGTCGTTTTATGCTATTCCGGACGACGGGCAGCATCTCTGCACTGTTCGCCGTCTCATATTTGATCGTTTTCGGCTGCGTCTTAAGAATGGGAGCAGTCTGGTCACTAAAATCGTAGCCGTCAAGAGTACGTTGCAAGTTCATATTCACAGCTCTCCTCTGTGAATGGGAATTCAGAAACGTCGGTGAATTAGGGGTGTCCAAGTGATGCCTGGGGGGAGGAAAAGGTGAAGTTTCGTTTGTAGAGATCACATTGAGATCGTCGTATAGTCCAACATCATAATAACCTCCCAAACTAGACAACAGATTTGGGAACCAACTGTTTGAAGTTGACTCTGTGAGCAAGCACTGCGATGAGGGCAATATCGCTTGTGTCGAGCCACCTAAGGGGAGCGGGGTGCTTGGCGTCTGAAAGTCACAATTGACAATGCCAAGTCCTGACATCGCCATGGAATGGCAAGGCAAGACATCAGTATGCGCACGGGTCTGTGGAGGGGTCTGATATATTGAATCGTTCATGGCGGGATGTGGTCGGAAGGCGGAAGAAAAGTGCGGTGAGGAAGCCGTCAAAGTTTCAGGGGTAAGGTCCATAGCTGCGACGAAGTAGAAAGGGAGAACACAAGACAGATATGTCGATGTGTCCAAAGTGAATCAGCTCACGGTCCTGCCACATTTATCCTTTCTGCATTGACCAAGTTGTTTCAATTGAGGTTGGGGATGCGGGAATCAAGAGATGTAAACGGAAAGGTGCTATCCTTATTAACAGCACAGACGAAAAGTAGTACCCGTCAGAGAGAGTTCGCGCTTGTGCCTGCAAAGGGGATCATAGTAGATGGGGCAAGGGGGAAGGTAGTCTGAAGCCGAGATGAAAGCTCGAGAGGGCCGGGAGAGCTGCGTTCGACAGAACTCGCAGCTAATAGATAAAGGAGAGATGTCCCTAGAGAGGACCAGTATGGCAGTGAACTCACTGCGGGCCCAGGCATCCTTTTAGCAGGATGATAACCGCTCTTATCAAGCCCTTTTCCACTTTCAGGGTCTGGTCTGGCGGAGAGCACAAGCTGCAAAAAAAGAGTCTGCAACACAAGGCAGACATAGAGGAGGGGGGTGGTGTTATCGATGTGCATGCTTGTACATGCGAGTAAGCATAAACTAAAGCATTCACAGAAAAAGAAAACGAAGTAGAATGACACACGACGTATGCAGAAGGACAACTAGGTAAACAGGACGAACGCCCCAGCCACACTTGCTAGACAAGGGTTTTACTTGCTGGCAGATCTTCCGGAAAAGAACAATGGCGTAGTATGGCTCGACGTTGGAGTGGTTCGTTGAACGTGCGCGCGATCCAGCGCGGCGGGACGCACGCACGCACACGCGCACCAAAGCATTTATTTTTGTAGCATTCTTGTACCTCGTAACAATGTGTATTGTAATGACGATCGAGGCAAAGGAGAGATTGGAGTTAACAAAGTATGGAAGAGGCATCAACAAAGCAAGACGATCGCCAACCAATTTTGGCGCGAATCTGACGGCGACGTAGGCTATGCAAAGGTCGCTGGTTTCTCAGGACGAAAAACGAGTCAGACTCTATCAGAGCTCGCCGTCGTTCAAGGCCAGCTGTGCGGGGAGCTCCGAGGATAAAATCTACTGGACGGCTTTTGAGGCGAGAGGCGCCTAAGGGCGGAAAGAAAGTGTGGAAATCATAATGCGGGTGTGTACGCAGCCCTCCTTGCATCCCACTCTTTGAATGGCAACCCTCTTCCGGAATCTTAGGAACATCTCAAGTCAGCCATTCAACGGAGGATGTTTTCCTCCAAACCAACCCCCCCCGCCCTTCCCCTCTCTCTAGAAAGCCATCGGGGCAGCATGCGGCATGAAAGCATCGAGCCACTCAACATCTTAGGTGCAATGCATGCTCGCCATGACCACATACAGAGGGCCCTGACGGTAGGCAATGGTGAGAGCATCCGGGGGTTTCCGCTCACTGTGTGAGTGGCAGCAAATTCTGGAGAGATGAGCGAGCTTCCGAGACAAGGATACCACAAACCTCCAGCAGAAGAAGTCATCGCCCCCAGGGATCTACGCGCCCAAGGCAAACTCGATCCACTGACATTTCTGCTCACAAATTCTCATCATCTGTCGAGGACGATACCGATGGCTTAGCCACCAAGGAGGGGACTCTTGTAAGCGGGTGGGCCACTCCTTTCTAGTCTTCAAGCCTCAGGCAGTATATTGACTTTGATGGATTTAGTTATCCATTCCTTGCAGGTGCTAGTAGTATCACAATCTTTGCTGCGCTCATCGAAGGAAGACAGTACTACTATGTACTACTACCAATGAGCTGTGTCGATGGCAGCCACAGAACAGGCCGGGGCCCTAAGCCAGCCGAAAAGCATGAAAATCACGAAGATGACAAAATCGGTACGGACATACAGAATAAGGCGCGTGGCTCGCCCATGCCATTTAGAACGAAGGAAAAAAAAATGTATTCGAGCGGAACGGCCAAACAACGTGATCAACTCCCAATGCGACTTCAGGCGGCGTAGCAGGGGCAGAGGGAGATCGCTCCTTACATAAGCCACTCTAATGCGCCCCCCTAAGTTAACTATTTTAGCGCGGCAAAGATATCGGAAGATGATGGCCAACCAATCTCCCAACAACCCCTGTCAATTGCAAATTGGGCTGGACCACTCCCCGCGGAAGGGTCCAACTGAGGCTTGCCGATATCCAATCGATTCAGCCACCCGGACGACATTGCATCAAGTCTGGGATCTCGACCAGCGCGACAAGTAACGAGTACTCGGATATCTGACAGCAACTTTCAACCTGAATGCTCAGTGATGTCACTCTGGCTCAACAATTCACTGACTTCAGCATCTCTGAGGAAAAGTTCGCAAGGTTTCTCCTAACCGGCATCATCATGATCTGCGTGGTTTCACGCTCTAGATAACTAGACGGCCGGAGCATCTAGGTGTACACATGCCGAAAAGGTAGTACTAACCCCACTGTTCGCCTTCAACTTCCCCCAAGGGAACGAGAACAAGCGACTTAGAGCTGTCCGGTGAAGCCCATGTCTAAGCCTCAGAGAAACGAACTCAGTGATGGAGGTGTTCTGCATGCCTGGCCTTAGGTCAGTGCGCTTGTGGCTCTTTACCGCAGAAGGCCATGGGCGCCCTGGGCAGGCACGCAGGAAGCCAGTGCAAGATGATGATCCAAAAGTGCTACTGCCACATTTGAGGCTGCAGAAGCTGCACGAACTTCGGCCGACGGTCGCAGACCTAGTTTCCAGGTCGTTGTGCTTGATCGACTCTAAGCTCACTTCCGTGCCAGCGTCGACAAAACGAAGCATACTTGTGGCAAAGTCTCAGAATCAACCCATCGTCGGGGACCTCCGTCGGCATCTATACAATTTTTGAAAACATTTGCCCAGCGAAGCAGGAAGACGCGCAGGTACGAGCAAGTGGCAGTAAGGCAGATCCGACACAGGGCAGTGCAAAAAGCATTTACCATAGAGGACTGCCAAAATGCCAGAGCCAATGTTCTTTCCGTTTCTAGTCGCAAGTCGTTATCGAGCAGACTCAGGACGACCGTCACTGCCGGTGCCTTCTTGACCAACCATACTTTCGTCGACGAAAAAGCCCACTGACTCGAGAAAGTCAGGCGACGATTCATGTCTCTATCGACCGGTTCGTGTGGACCTCTTGCAGCAGAGCGAGAAGACGCATCCAGAGGTCATGAAAGATGGTTCAGCCTTCTGGGTCTGGCAAAAGTCAAGGGCGCTGAGTCTCCTGCCGTATTGCCTAAGGCAGACGAAGATCCTTTGTACAACGCTCTCCTGTCATCAACCTCTTCTTTCTGGCTGAGACACAGGCCCGTATCGAGAAATACCACCCTTTCATTGTGGCCCATGGCAGCTGCCGCATACGCATCCTTTGGCGTGACCAAGCGTAGACAACCCAACAGTTGGACCAGAGCTATTTATTGATAAAGCTTCAAAGCATCACCTCCAGCAGCCTTAAACGATAGGCTACTCAGCATCGGGCTCTCCTATTCACACCATGGATGGCGAGCTTTGGTTCCCTTTGAGTCAGCTTGCTTGTCAACTGAGAATTCATTTATCATTCAGCTGTTCAGCTCTAGCTCCTCCATTGAACGATAGTACATTCTGACGTGTAAGCAAACTACTCATTGGAAATGATGATCGGAGCTTGGAACGGAATTAGCCAAGAGCACACCAGAACCTTTGACAGGAGATACTATGGGATAGACAAACCTCAGCTTTAGTCAAAACTGTAAGTATGTATGTATGCACAAGTGATGGTACTACTAATAGTATCCCAGTACTACTCGGGAAAAAAAGGAGTATGTTGTACAAAAGGTTGTCCAGCGATCCTCCCAAATATAAAATTTTAAAGAAGATAGAAGCTGTTATCCTTTTTTCTAATAGACAGGATACCGTCGGACAGCTCGCTAAATGGACGTGAGGGTTGATGTAGCCATGATGAAGACAGACTATGCTGGATTCAGAAAATGACGCCAAGCTCCAATGCTGATTGGCCGATTCACACAAAGTAGCCAATCAGTTTCATGGGAAAAAAGCCCAAGTGTCTTGGTAATCTGATGAAGCCATGGCATCTTAGTCATCTATTTATTCAGGCTTGGCAGCAGCCATCATCATGGCATCCACTTGGTGACAACATACTCAATAACAAAGGACGCAGATGAACCTGAGGCGATAACAGATCAAGAGCTATGGGAGTTTAAAAGATGGGAAACCCGGCTTGCATTTCCTGCTGAAGGAACTGTTTATCAATCAATACTTCCATACCCTGAAACTCTGCACGTGGAGGACCATAACCCCAGAACGTTGAAATGCTGGAGTGGCCACCATGGGACAAGGCTACTCCCTCGCGACCCTCTCCGCGGGCTCTGCCGGTATCGATATCCCGGAGCTCGCGGATCTGGTCTACGAGAGATCCCTTGGTACCTCCAGGTTTATGAAAAGCATCCGGGCACGGCATCGCAATGGCTTGGCTATCATCAAGGTGATCATGAAGCCTTATCCTGGCTTAAAGCTATATCCATATGTTGAGGCCATAACACGTCCGTTGCTCCATCTGTGATTTGCTCTGTCGATGGAGGTATCTCGTCCCTAACAAAGAGGATAGGTGAACGGAAAATTCTGGAGGATGTTCCGAATGCCCTTGGCTATCAACGAATACTAGAAACGAATGCTGGTGGCTATTTAGTCCGCCAGTACATCCATAGCTCACTGTATGACCGTATGAGGTTTGTCTTCCTGGTATTCTTTCTTTTTCTCTTCACATATATGCTTTCGTCCTAGGTCTGACCGCATTTCAAGCACCCGACCATTTTTGGAGGACATAGAGAAAAAATGGATATCTTTCCAGCTTCTCTGTGCTTTGCGAGATTGCCACGCCAAAAATGTCTATCACGGTGACATTAAAACCGAAAACGTATTGGTAACCTCTTGGAATTGGGTCTATTTGACTGACTTCTCGTCTTCGTTCAAACCAACTTTTTTGCCAGAGGATAATCCGGCCGACTTCTCCTTTTACTTTGATACATCTGGACGCAGAACTTGTTATCTGGCGCCAGAGAGATTTCTCGGCACTGGGGAGCAACCAGGCAACTATGGGGTCAACTGGGCTATGGATATCTTCAGCGCTGGCTGTGTCATCGCTGAGCTTTTCCTAGAAGCGCCTATATTCACCCTAAGCCAGCTTTACAAGTACCGAAAAGGAGAATATAGCCCGGAGCATCGCCTGGCCGACATTGCGGATGATGAAGTACGAGAACTAATTTTGCACATGGTCCCAGTTGATCCAGAATCTAGGTACTCTGCGGAAGAATGCCTGAACTTTTGGCGGTATAAGGTATTTCCGGACTACTTTTACAGTTTTCTTCACCAATATATGAGCCTCATAACCGACCAGTCGTCGGGTCGTACCGACCCCGACCTCCACCCAGGAGAGTCGGGAGAAGCAGACGAACGGATTGAACGGATCTACCTTGACTTTGATAAGATCTCCTACTTTCTGGGGGCAAATACCCAGTCGGCTATGGATGGGCCTCAAATAGTATCGCCATCTTTGATCAACCACCTCTTTCCTCTCAAATTAGATTTACCGACATATGGGGCAAAGACTAAACCAACAAAACCTCGGTCTGCTGCGGATAATGGAACTTTGATTTTTCTCACAGTTCTCGTTTCCAGTCTTCGAAACACCGTCAAAGCATCGGCTAGGGTTAAAGCATGCGACATCCTCCTGGCTTTCGCTGAGAAGTTACCGGACGAAGCCAAGATGGATAGGATTCTGCCTTACGTCCTGATGCTGCTCAACGATCCTTCCGATACAGTGCGAGTTGCTGCTATTCGGACTTTAACTCAGCTTTTGGCAATGGTCCAAGTCGTTTCACCTGTGAATGCCTACGCCTTCCCCGAATATATCTTCCCGCGACTGCAACCGTTTATACCCGGCCCGAACTCCAATCCGAGCCCCATGGTGCGCGCAGCCTATGCTTCCTGCATTGCCTCCCTAGCCCAGTCTTCCCTCAGAGTACTTGATATGGTCCAAGCTCTCCGGTCTGACGTGCGGCTCCAGCCACTTGTTCCTGGTGGTACTGAGGTTGCATGGACGGAAGACATGTCATACCGCAATCTGTATGACGTTGCACGAGTCGATTTGATGGAGTTTTTCGAAGTCCATGCAAAGGCGCTCTTGACTGACAGCGACATATCTGTCCGTCGTGCATTCTTGGGATCTGTTTCCAGCCTCTGCGTATTTTTTGGCAGCCCAAAGGCCAACGAGGTAATCCTGAGCCACCTGAACACGTATCTAAACGATAGAGATTGGATTCTCAAGTGTGCTTTCTTCGAGGCTGTGGTTGGTGTGGCAGCCTATGTCGGCAGCACAAGTTTGGAGGAGTTCATTTTACCACTCATGGTTCAATCTATGACAGATCCCGAGGAGTTTGTTGTCGAAAGGGCTCTCCGGTCTCTGGGAAGTATGGCAAAACTTGGCCTATTTCAGCGATGGACAACCTGGGATCTCCTTCATATTGCAGTACGATTCTGTGTCCACCCTAGCATCTGGGTCAGGGAAGCAGCTGTCCGATTCATCGTAGCTTCCACGACATTTTTATCTGCAGCGGATAAACACTCAATCATCACCCCTCTTATCCGACCTTTCCTAAAGACAAGCATCATAGAAATCTCAGAGTGTCAAATACTGGATGCGCTGAAAAAACCTTTGCCGAGAACGCTTTATGATATGCTATTGGTATGGGCCACGAAATCGTCCAGAGGCATATTCTGGAAGTCTGCCGCCCGAGATGGGGTCTTTACCCTCACCGGGCCCACTGGATTCAACATTGGGAAGTTGCGTCAGCGAAGTAGCAATTTACTGCTCTCTAGCGCCCCCAAAAATGATGAGGACGAACAATGGCTATCGCGACTTCGAAACCTCGGACTGGCGCAAGAAGAGGAATTCAAACTCATGGCTCTCAAAGAGTACATCTGGAAAGTGGCATCCAGGAGAATGAAAGACCACAAGGACGATACGACTTCTCCATTCTCTGATATCATCCCCTTAAGTCAGCATAATGTGACACCGCAGACAATCTTCTTTGATAAAAAGCAGGGTGTTAAGCAGCATCGAACTTCTCCTCAAGGCACGCGGCCCTCAACTAGTGATTCTCGACCACATACAATTGCAGATGCGTTATTGGATGCTTCAACAACCATTGATTTTGGGCCCGACGCGCGACGCAAGCATGCACGGAGCCGCAGCCAGAGATTACAGCGAGACAATGCTCCTCCATCACCAATATCCCGAAAGCAGACTACAGAGTCCGGCCGGGTTGCGTCGCCGCAGGGAGCCTCCCCTCTATCTTCCTCGCCGGGAACGCAGCTTAATACCCCTATCCCTCCTTCTGAGAGTGGACGCAAGGATTTTGTTGATCGAGATCATCGCGACACTGCGTCGTTAGATCGAGACGACTCGTCCACACATCGGGATCCTGATAAGCGCTCGCTAGTTCCGCCAAAGGACGTAAAACATCGCTCCAGTGCCATTAACCTTCTTGGTCGGCAGGAGAACTCAAAGGCCTATGCTGAGATCGCAACGACATCCACAAATGTGTTTGGAGAACTTGATGTGCGAGTACAAAAGGATACGTATGAGCCACTGGATAGCCCAGCCATCACAGAAGGGAGTAGCAATAATGCTACAGAGCTCTCTCGACCGAGGTATCGCGCGAACCATACTTACACTGGGAATGATCCGACGATTCTCAAGCTTCTCGATACAGTCTTCGCAAAACAATACCCCGTAGACCTTTTTGATTTTGGGCCGATAATTTCGCCGACATCACGGGGTCCAATCAAAAAAGCCAGTGGAGAGGTGTTGAATACGCCGTGGAGACCTCAAGGAAACCTTGTTGCCATGTTTGGAGAGCACACTGGCCCTGTCAATCGCGTCGTTGTCGCTCCGGATCACGCTTTCTTTGTCACCGCATCGGATGACGGAACGGTTAAAGTCTGGGATACGACACGACTAGAGAAGAATCTCACGCCTCGATCACGCCAGACTCATCGCCACGCTCCTGGTACCAAAGTCAAAACCCTCACATTTGTCGAACATACCCACACGTTTATCAGCGCAGCGACTGATGGAAGCGTCCACGCTGTAAGGATAGACTATCAAGTTTCCGGCGGGATTCCTCGTTACGGAAAACCGCAAGTCGTCCGCCAGTATCAAATTCCATCTACAGCAGGCGTGGATGAGTACGCAGTTTGGATTGAGCATTACCGTACTGAAACTCATTCGACCCTGCTGATGGCAACCAATCGGTCCCGACTCATTGGGCTGGACCTGAAAAGTATGGATATAATTTACATACTCGAGAATCCTGTCCATCACGGCACGCCTACGACATTTTGCCTCGATCGGAAACGCAACTGGGTCCTGGTTGGCACAACACATGGTATTTTCGACCTGTGGGATCTTCGCTTTGGTGTTCGCATGAAAGCCTGGGGTCTACCTGGCGGCACACCGATTCATCGTCTCCTTCTTCACCCGCTCAAGGGTCGGGGACGATGGGTGTGCGCTGCAGGTGGAAGTCATAGCGGTTCTGAAATCATGGTGTGGGATATCGACAAAGTGCAATGCCGCGAGGTGTACCGGCTTTGCAGCGTCGCGGGTGACGCTAACCACGCTGCTACTGCCCACAAAACTGAGAGATTTACGGCAGATACAAGTTGGAAAAATTATGAACCTTGGTGGGTCGATGAAGAGAATCCCGCAGGAGTGCTGGGCCGTTTTGCCGCGAACACAGGGGGTGTCGAGCCGTCAGTTGGCAGCGCCAGTCACTCGACCCAATCTGGTGGTGCGAGTGACCGCAACGGTATCTGCGCATTAGCAGTTGGTCTCGACATTCCAGCGGAGGGCCAGGAGGGCCCTAAATGCGGATTTCTAATATCAGGAGGCTCTGATCATAAGCTCCGTTTCTGGGATGTTACCCATCCTGATGTGTCAGGAGTGTTTAGTGGCGTAGACGTCTCCTTTGAAAGTGTGGTATCTAAGCCGAGATATATCATCAGTAGTCCTACTCCGTCATTGACAGTGACTACGGAGTGGTCTCCAGCTAAAAACTCGGCAGGGACGAGCAGCAAGAAATCAAGTGGCCGTAGTGGAGGAGGCACCAGCGGTGGTTCTCGGCCGTCAAGAAGTACGGTTATCAGCCTACAGCAACAACAGTTATTAAGATCTCATCTCGAGATGATCCTCGATGTGGCCATCTTGGAGTCTCCTTACGGAATGACTGTCAGCGTGGATCGCGCTGGGATGATTTATGTCTTTCAATGATTGAATAATAATCCGGCGAAAATGTGGTCAGGAATAGGAATATAAATCTGATTAATGTGGTGCAACAGTCCATTATTATCAATCTAGCGCTTTTTTTTTTTCCATCGTTACCATCTTACCCTCAATGCAAACACATCTCTTGGCTCAGAGTTGAATTCACGCGAGCCGGCGTGATTCCATTGGTTAGAAGCGGGCTTTTTAAAGTACTAAATTTTCCTCGGGGTTAAGCTCCGTTTCAGAAGAGAGCGGTACATTTCCCAGCGCTCGCGGCCCTCCACTCCCTTCCATTAGAACGTTGGCAGGCTCCACTCCAGCTTCCAGCTTCCTCCATCTCCACGCTTTGATCACGGGTCGCTCCAAACCTACTCCCTCTAGTACGTCTACTACCCAATTCCCTATATTGGGCAGGTATTTGAAGGCATGTCCGCTCCCTCCGGTGGCCACCATAAGGCCCTCTGTCCTTGGGACGCGGTCGATGACGAAATGGTTATCGAAACTGTCGGTATACCAACATATCCTCGTAAGCGAGATCTTGATGCCGTCAGCCGCTAGCTCTGGGAAGAACTCGTCGAGGAACGATTGAAACACTTTCAACGCCTGCTGCGGGATCGCTTTTATTCTCTCGTCATCTCTGCCGGTTGACGAAGACCAACGAGTGATAGGGACGCTGCGTTCTTTGCCATCGGCTTGCTTAACTGGGTTTGTATACTTGGTTCCCCTGTATCCGAGTTTGAACCAGCCGTTTTCATCGCGTGAGAAACCGTAGATACCTCCCTCCGGGCCATCGCGCATTCTCCATTGGAATGAGGGAAGGTTTTCTGGACCAAGACGGTCAAACCATGGCGATTCACGTGGGATCTTCAGCATAGCGACGGATCCGGCGGTGGCTTCGCAGAGGTCGTCCAGCGCCGGAATAAGAGACGGCGTCCACCCTCCGCAGGCGAAAATGTTCATGGAGGCATGGTGGACCTGCCCGTCCCGGGTTTTGATACCAATTGCCTTGGCTGACGAGTCACGTTCATAGACGATGGACTCGAAGGCACCAGCGACGGGATCGAGGACGAAGCGGACGCCCAAACTGCGAGCTTTATGAAGAGCGAAGAAACACGCTTTGTCCGCAATTGCAAGCCCACCAGTGGAGTCGAGCACCCCGACCTTCACTTTCCCTTGGAACGCGTTGATCTGATTCCCCAGGCCTTTGGACTTTGCAATTTCCTGATGACGTGGGTCTGACGTGATCAACTGGGTGTCTTTATACCCAGCGGCCTCCATACCGGCAATTGTGGCAGTTTCAAAGGCGGGTAGCGACTCCGGGGAGTCTGCGTCTGTCAGCACCAGATGACCATTGTTGATGAAGACACGATCAGCGGTAGTCATCCCAGGGGGTACGGTCTTGCCGCTCGCAATCTCTTCATTCCAACTATTCCATGCGGATAGCGCTTCCAGAGTGAGGCTCTGGTACTCCGTTTGTGTTCCGTAAGCTGCGCGGATGATCTTGTTGATGTCTAGTAAGTACAGAATAAACCAGATCCATTTAGATTGGCATCTCAACTTTCGAAACTCCTCGAGGTCGTCGGGGTGGAAAGTGATAGCAGTTTCACTTCCAGAACTTACCCGCAGACGCTCCATCACAACCATTGAAGTAAGAATAGCGTGTTTGGTCATACTGCTGTCTATCAAAGACTGTGACTTTTGTATATCCCCGACGCGCGAGATAAAGCGCGGTGCTCAGGCCAAAGATTCCCGCCCCGATGATGTTGATGGAGTCATCCTTGTTCGGCGTTTTGATCGTCATGCTGGGGTAGTCCGCTCCAGCGATGCCTCCAGACGAAGAGAGAGCCAGCTTTCTCGTTCCAGAAAGGTTTTGAGATTGTGTTCTAGGATTCTAGTCCAGGCTAACGTTTTATTAAGGGCATCTCACAGCCAGACTTCCACCAATTGTCACCCCACAAGCACTAACAACTCCAGATCGAGATAATGTTCTTTAGCTATTGGAGTGTGTCGGAATATCTGTGACTCAGTGCCCGAATTCGGCCCATTTTCTCCACCGGGAGGTCAGTTGCGTGATCCGTAGGCATCGGGTTCCAATCCATTGCAACTGTGATTCGACATAACTCCGTCCCCCGCTCTTGCAGGAAGACAGTGTTGTTTGGCTCCAAGACGCTAGTAGTGATCTCAACAACATCAATTTACCGACTCACGTCCACAGCAACGAGCAGATCCTATCAATTTTTTTTTCCTTGGTCTGTAAATCACCAACTAGCTCATTGCTCTTTATTAGTATTAGTTGCGTCCATGAAAGAGCTGCTCCATCGTCGAAGTTGTCCACTTCAACTCGACTCGTCGCACCAACTGAATATTTGGGACGGAGGAACTATTTTCCAAAGTGACATCAACAGGTCCGTCAGTGGACCACCACCAAAGTTCAACAATACTACTGTACTCAGAAAGATACTCGAGTCTTCCTCAGGCCTCTAACGGATCTATCACTGGCGATCTTGGCTTCATTGTTTTGAAGAAGGCCCGAATGTTCTCAAAACACTCCCTCTCTGCCCTCTGAAATGCCACATCCGTCAGCCTCCCAAATGCGGCTGGATGATGACCTTGTCGCTGGTTTTAAAGTAAGGGTTGATATCCGGCTCATTGTCAAAGACGTCCAGGCCAGCCCTCGTTACTTTTCCCGTTTCAAGGGCTTAGATTAGGCTTGCCTCGTCCACGACGGGCACACGGGCGGTGTTGATGAGGTAAACACCGTCCTTGATGGCCGCGAACTCTGCCCTGCCGATCAATCCTTTGGTCTGAGCGTTGAATGGACAGTTGATGGAGACGATATCTGAAGCTTCCAGAAGCTCGTGTAGGGAATTGCAGTAGGACACGTTGTACTGTGACTCTACGTCTTCGGGCAGCTTCTTGCGATTATGGTATATGACGTTGAGGTTGAAGACGGCCGCGTTTTTGGCGACATACTATGATAGATAGCGCACACACTGTCAGGATCACAACCCACTCCGATTACCGATTGAAGAAGAAAAAAAAAAGTGCACAATATGTACATACCTTCCCAATCGCTCCCCAATCCCACTATTCCCAAGGTCAGTCCCGACGGGTCGCGCGTAGGCACAAGCTCGACTCTTCATAAACCCGCTCTCGCGCTCCTCTCTGCATTCGTCGTATTCTTCAGGACCGCCAGGAGCAAGAAGATAGCCATGTCAGCAGTGGTTTCGGCGACTCTGTCCGCCGTGTTGCAGAACCAGATTCTTTGATTCGCCATCCACTCGACGTCAAATTCATTGTATCCGGCGCTGGCAGAAACAATGATCTTGCAGCCGGGAGACAAGGCAGAAAGGAGACCCTCGTCGAACGGTTCGTTAGCGAGGGGTACCCATGCGGATGATAAAGGCGTCGATAGGACTGTACCTCTTGATGATCCCAGGTAGCTTCTCCTCTGTTTCTTGACGGCTGTATGCCTCGAGGACTGAGAAGTCGAATTCCTTCTGAAATTCCGCGAGATAATCGGCGTCCACGTATTTGGGGCTACCCAGAGCCACCACGCGGGCCTTCCTCTTCTCTGCTGGCACTGGTTCGACATGTTGTGCTTGAGAAAAGAGGTTTCTTAAGATCTATTCAAATTGGTTTCGACTTCTGAAGTTCGTGAAAACGATCAGCATTTTACCAGCAGGAAAGTAAGATGAAGTGAAACTACTGTCGTGGCGCCATGATGCAGTACTTTCTTCAGGCAGGCAGGCCGACTCTGTTGAGTGTCTGTCGGCCTAGTTATCTGTGTTGCGTGCATGCTGGGATCTCCTCCGAGCGTTCTCTTACTTTCTTACCACCTACAACAACTCCATTCGCAAAAGTTCGGCTTGAGCAACGACCAGGTCACTGCTCTCGATTTGACCAGAGATGATTGGAATATCTAGATACTGCTGAGCTTCCACGAAGCGATCACAGTAGCCAGCCGAGCACAAGTTCCAGCTAATGCTGAGGTGGACTCCGACTTCAGACAATATAGCAATACATACATACTGCTCCAACTTACATGTTGTATAGGTTCAATTCCCGAATTGAATCTCGCAGGGCATGTTTATCTCAGGATTAAACGGCCACGCTTAGGGTTTTTTTTTTCCTTCTCCTGCTTCTAATGGCCTCAGAACGTGAATCTTCTTTTCAACACTTTGCTAGGTCAAAATTTAGCAATTACTTTGGAAGCATCATAATGAAAGGAGTGAAAAAGAAGAAGACACTTTTCCAAAGCCACCGTGTCTCTGAACCAACTTTCCTCCTCTCTCCTGGATTGCCGCAAGTTCTGAAGCTTCAAGTCAGTTTGGTCCTTCTCCTGGCCCTGGTAGAGTACCGTGGTCAATGCTTACGATGCATTCCTTTGCTAGCAAAAGATCGCACAAGGTCCTCCTGCTCCTCCTCCTCCTGCTACTGCTACTACTGCTAATTACTTCGCTCATTTGCAGTAACCTCCCGCGCGATTTGTGATGCAGTTCCCAGAGCAACACACGGTGCCCGACATGCAGAACTCTCCCGCATCTGTCATGGAACAAAGACAAGGCAGTCAGCCAAGACACATGCTTCATGTACTGTGCTATGTGCTCAGAGCCACAGGACAGACAAAACTCTCGAGGCTGAGTGCGGGTTAGGAGAGCCATGGAGGAAGTAAATAGTAGGCTACTAGTAGTAACCTACTAGAACTTAGTTACTCCTGCTGCGCCTGTGACTTACCACGACATTCACGCCGCTCGAGATTCTCGACCGCAAGCGGGTTCGCGACGGCAACAGAAGCAGCAACAGCGAACAGGAGCGTGGTGAGGCCAAGAAGCTTCATGGTGGGTTCGTCCGATCAGTGGTGAGTGATGAGAATCAGTGCAAGCCTTGCAGTGGCACCGGTCCGGCACGCAGTGGAGAAGAAAAGATCAGAGAGCAAGTTTCCGCTGCGGTTCAGGGAGGACGCAGATCATATAGTACGGCTGGTTACTGTTGGTAGGCTACTATGTACTAATATCTATCAGGCAGAGAGCCCTTGATTTAAACCTTTCACCAGGACCCTACTTATACGAGCAGACTCTCCCACGCCCTTCTCCCGATCCATGCCTCTACGGAGTTTCATCCTCCCACTTCCCTCGATTCCGCAACGATCCGGCGGGCTCGGTTAATCCATAAAAGAGTCCTTCGTTCGATCTGGTTCGATCTGGTTGGCTGGGTGTGAGACCTGCTCGATTGATCGACAAGCTACTAACCCCAGGGGTGTCTGATTCTCGGAAGAAGAAAAACAAAATCCCACCGAAAGCCATGCAAGTTGCAACTGCTCCTGGCCAGTTAGAAGAAGGGGATCGGCGGCGCACAGGCGCTCTGGCCACTCTGCGAGAGACAAGCCGGGGGAGTCGGGTGCCTGTTGAGCGGTGCTAGGAATTTCTGATTTTATGTGCGAGCCCAGCACCTCCCGGCTTCTGATGTCGGCTGAGAACGATCTCCGTTGCCTCCACAATGCTAACATGTACTCATGTAGATACTGTCTAGATACAGTTTAAATGTTGCTCCCTGCCATGAGCAGAGCAATCAGCCAGAGAAACTGGCACAACCAATGCCGTCGCTATGGGGCTTCTCTGTTTGTTTAGATCTGTTTATACTCCGCTTCGCATTGATCTAGTACTGTGCATCGGGGACATCGGTACTTGACCCTGCCCGTAAAGTATGGGGAAAGGTAATAGCTATTTCATTGCTTCATAGAGTACTCCGTACTCTGTAAATTCAGAACTATGTTGGTTGCCGAGACTCAAAAAGCGAAGGTATTTTAAACTACAACTGTGCAGCTTTGTTGAAGCTATGTATCTGCAAACTCCGTTGCTACACAACTTGAGTAGTAACTATTTCTCTTAGATTGTCTGCAGCCTGGCCTAAACTCTTTCCTTTAAAGCCGGAACGGGTGACAAATGTATCAGTAATGGACTGTCAAAGTAATAAGGCACTCATGAATTTTGTTTGTGTTGTTGAACAAGATAGTGGAGGGTGAAGAGGTGCTGCCACGCATATCGATCGAGCACATGGAGAACAGAGCTGGAAAAAAAAAGGAAATGAGGGTGGAAGATTGAAACGAGGTAAGGAGTGGGAAGGGGTGTTGTTCAATCAATCTGGCGGGAAAAAAAAAAGAGGAGCAAACGAAAGGGAGGGGGTATCAATCAAACTCAGCAGTACCACCCAATAACAGATCAGAGAGAGAGAAAAATCAAGACCAAGGCCATCAACCAACGAACAAAGGAGTGGGTATCATAAAGGAATGTGAGCAGCAAAACCCATGATGTCTAAACCTGAAGAAGGCCAGAGAGGAGTAAAAAAGAGATATCATAAGGAAATACAACGGCGAATATGAGAATATGAAAGAAGACGATGATAAGAAAAAGATGTATTCTTGATATTGTTGCAGCCGCGATCGCGTTAAGATTCCGCCTCAGCCGACCTTCCGGCACCACTGCTGGTCGCATAGCTCGCCTTGAGCTCTTTCAACGCAGCAGCGCGTCTCGCAAGAACGTCTTCCCATCTCACAACGTTCCGGAGCGCCTCACTGGCCTGGATTAGCCCGTCAATGCTGATAGCATGATTAGTCATCTGGTGGTTGATATAGGTGTAAACAGCGGCAGGAGTTGAGCATGTCGTCAAGAGCTGCTGCTCGTTCAGCTTAAGGAGAGCCAATGCGACCTGAAAGAAGAACGTGCTCCCGCCTCCGCCGTGGTCCGCTTCTTGGGGGGTAGGGGCATCAGGAGACGGGCTCGAGGTACTCGGTGGATTCGAGGCCAGACCAGCCAGAGACAGTGCGCTGCTAAACGGCTTATAGTCGTTTGCCGACGGTTTCTGCGTGGTGGGAGCAGAACGTGCCGCGGTAGCCGCGATATGTGGAGCACTCAAGCATAGAACCACATCCCACACGCGGTACAATGCTTCAGCGGACAGGCAATCCGTGAAGACGGAGAGGAACCACTGAAATGTCAAAGCCTCAAGCTCGATGCCTAGTTCGTCAAGATGAGCCGACAGTCTTGGCAGGATCTCTGCAACATATTGCCTCAAAACCTGCTGGTCAGCCCTCGACGCAAGCAACCCATGGTCGTAGTAGTGAGGTGGCAGAATATTTTCGATGATGGACGCTAGAACCCAGAATGCGTCCTCAGCGGTGGGCATGATCAGGAGCAGGGACCCGGCAATCAGATTCATGCCCTGGCAGTATCCAACTTCAGGGTTGCGACGAGAGTACGCAAGTAGGACCTCCCTGAGCTTGGAAACGCCAGGGCCTTTGCGAAAGAATATGTTATCTGTCAAGGTTCGGTGGATATCCATTTCAATCTGGGAGACGATGGCTGGATCGGAGTCTCCAGTAGTCGTGCCTTTGACAAGTTCATCATAGTAGCCCGGAATACGAAGAGCAGATGCGCCACTGCACTCGGACCAGATCTTCGCGCGATAGGCCACAGGAATCCCCCCCAGAACAAGGGACTTGAATTCCCTCCATTTGGCACGACCAACCTTGCCCTTGTTCCCCAGGCCTGCGATTCCAACGACCTCGCCGTCTGCAAGCAAAACTTCGGGCATGGCAAGAGAGTTTGTCGCGCGCTCAGGCGCCAACGAAGCAGCAGCTTCTCCCTCTCTTTGACGTTCTGCACGGACCTTGCGCATGAACTCGTTCCACTTGATGGTTCGCTCACGCTGCGAGACGTCGTGAATCTCAGTCAGCCGCTGAAGGAGCAACCTCACAGCCTCCTGATCCTGGTTGGACGTCTCGGCCGTTGCTTGATCGGCTGCGGTGCCGACAAACTCGGCGTGGTTGGACACAACATTGGAAGTGGAGGCGGACGGCTGTGAGGTGGAATTTGTAACTGAGAGAGAACCATTCTTGTCAATGGAAACTGACGTAGCTCTTGGTTTGATCTCACCTGCAGATTCGACAGACACAATCGGGGCAGCGGCCGGTGTATGCAAGAGAAGTTCAGTCGGTTTTGTCGCGATCTTCAGGTAGTCCTGCCATCGACCTCCAGGGGAACGGTTGTCCCCCTCGCCAGCACTACCTCCATTCCGCGACGCATCGTCCGTCGGATTCTGTTCCCTCTCCTCGGACCCTCCAACGCTCGATCGTCGCGAACGGCTCAAGTCTCGAACGATTGCCTCTCTCTGCCGACGATTCCGACGCTGGTCGTATATGAAACCAAACCGGTCAGTAAGCAGCGCCCCAGGGGTGTAATCTGCGTAGATGTGGGTGAGAGTCGGTGGTTTGGATTCCATTGGCAGGATCGCGTCCATCTCCACGGGACCATGACTTGCTGAACTGCTCCTGTGGGCCCGAGTTGCATCGGTGGTGGTGTTGTTGTTGTTGGTGGTGGTGGCACTTTGCGTCGAACCAGAAGCCGTTGTCCGACGCTGCGTTGGTAGACTGGGCTTCGCGGATCCCTTTATGCTTGAAGCTGGAGAGGACTTTCGGGAAAGGGGTTGAACGCCGGTTCCACCGTTTAATCGTTTGAGGGCCGCTAGCGCGGATCCATTGGTGGTTCTGGGAACAGCTGGAGACGCACTGCGGTGTCTCGCGTCGGGGGTCGTCGACCTGGGACGCTCCACCAGCTTATCTTTCCCGGCCTGTGAGTTTCCGGCAAACAACCTGACTGACCACGACGCGATGGATCTCGAGGATCGGTGGGAGTGGACACTAGCGTCGTCTCCTCCCTGTTTTCCAGGACCGGCAGCGCCTGGCGGCTGGAGGACCGGATCGTCCAGGAACGTCTGACGATGACCAGCCGTCGCATGGGACTTGGCGTCGTCATCAGTGTACTCTCCGGTTTCGCTCAGCAGGCTGCTGCCGCCGCTCGTCTTGCGGCTCGTGGTAGAACTACCCCAGAAGTAGTCTTGCCATCCACGAACTGATCCCAGTGGCTTCTTCTTGGCGATTTCTCGACCGCCATCCTCGCCATCGTTCCGGTGCGGTTGGAAGGTGGCCTGCAGGCCCCCTCTTGTGGTGCCCTCGTCACCAGACAGCATCGATCCCACGTTTTCCTCCATCGCCTGTGTCACCAGGTCGTCAATGGTCGTCTGCACGCGCCTTGATTTTCCCGAACCGCCGCTCGACGATCCAGCAGCACCGTCCGCGCTCTCCACGGGCGGGTTCTCCAGCAAATACAGTCGACGTTCAATATCTTGATTCGACACCTGGACCTCGCGCAGCATCTTCTTCAACTCTCGTTCCCGTGCGTCGGCGCGCAGTCTCAAGGCGGAGATCTCCGCATCCCGCAAGGCCAGGTCACGAGCGAACTGGCGGACCAGCTTGACCGCGCCGGTGCGGGCAATTATGCGCTCGATGTGTTCGTCACTGGCGAGGTGCAGCGACCCGGGGACCTCGCGGGTCAGCATGGCGTCGCTGAACAAGGCGGAGCGCCCGGACGTTTCGGGCAGGGACGTGGTGAGCCCGGCGAGCGTTGCTTGACGACCGCGTTCACCACTGCCTTTGTCCGGGTCACCATCGTTGCTTGCAGGCCGACCACCGGATCCTTCGACAAGAAGGGCCTGGCTGAGCGCATGGTTGATGGCAGGCTCGCCGCGAAAGCCCTCGGGGGGGCTGTCGGGGGTCAGCGAGGGAAAGGACGTGAGGTCGGTCGGGGCATTGGACGAAGAGCACGTCGACAGCCGCTTGATCGGCTTCGCACGCACGGTCTTCGACCTCTGGCTCCTCCTGGACGAGGTGGATGCCTGGGAGGATGACCGCCGCTGGACAAGAGGGGGCGGAGCGATTGTGTCTGTCATGGTTCACGGGAAGTCGGAGGGGCAAACGAACGGTTCAGACGGAGAACGACGAACGGAGACCCGGGCAGACTCTTCACTCCCATAGGCTCGTGACGAAGACGGGGGATGAAGGGGCGGAAGCAGGGAGGGCGGCTGGAGAGATTACGGGCTATTTGGAGCACAGCAGGTGAAGAGGACGCGTAGGGTCTAGGTTCGGCATTTCCCTGTTTCCAGCAAAGGTGAGCCCTTGCGACGCAGCACCTGGACGGCTGTGTGGTCGATCCAACGGGTCGACGACGACACGGGACGCGCAAAGCAGGACCAAGAGGGACAAGTCAAAAGCGTAGAGACCGAGCACGACGTTGGGCAGCGGAGGGATGCGTTGTTTGTCACAGAGGCCATCACACACACTCTCCGCCCTCGACGATGGTGTAGCGTCACTGTTTGTCGGGTCGGTTTTGCTGCGTTTTTGTTTTGCATGATTTCATCGATCGCGGCGCCATTCCCCTTTTGGCCGCCCCATGACGTGCGCGTGGGGTGAGGGGAGGCGATGTAGAGGATGACTTGCCAGCCCATACCTCGATACAGTTCTACGACTACGGAGTGCTCGTGGAATGGATACGACTGTCGTACTATGTAGACACTGTCCTCCTTGGGTGGGGGAGCATTGGAGTAGATGGTGACTGGAAAGCACGGTCAGCGCCAGCCACGCATTCATGAAGTTCTCTTGTCCCAAGTGCAATCGCCATGAAGGACTTGGTACTACACAGTGCTACACAGGAGTTATGTACGACTACAGTATCTTGATTCATCTCTTTCTTTGGATATTGCATGATTTTTTTTATTGAACCAAGCCTAGATCACTGGGTCCAATGGTTTGAATCACTCCAGAGCAGATCTCCCGGCAAGTACTCCGTAAAGTGGCTCAGGTATCAAGCCTAGTGCCAGCTCGGTTCCTCGCTCAAGTCAAAAGCCAGCAAGTCTGGTATCCGTCAATAATAGTCACTATCTTTTCTGTATCTCGTGCTAGGATGTCCTGATTGTTCAAGTGCGCTCGGTCGCATGGCACAGAGAGCAGTACCAGACACACGGGAACTGCCGAAGCTCTGCATGCACATTATCCCGCCCAAGAATGAGATCCTCCAGTTCTGGAGTAGTTGTAGGTCTCTGGAGTGTCCGGAGTGCCACAGTACAGAGCACTACCTCACTACTTGTACAATAACTTACCTGTAGTCTGTGGAAGACGACTCCAGGCCCCCATCGGGTCCCATGGGTCCAAAGTGAGTGTAGAGATGTTAAAGCGGCATTGATTCTCAAGTACCTCGGAGTTTCTCAACCCCCCCAGACTGCCACACGGCGGGTATGCGAGGGACGGACCGGCACTTGTGCAAGGGGGGATTGAGAAGCTCGCTGTTCAGCAATCTGGTTTTCTCTCTCCTGTGTGTGTTTTTTTCCTGTCTTTCTTTTCTTTTCTATATAGCCTGTGCTGTATGGGTTTTGGTCTTCATCAAAGAAAAATACCGCTCCGGTCCTGTCCAACAGAGTGTAGATAGTAGGATAGATACTAACCGAGTACCTCCTACTACCTATTACTACGACCAAACATCGGTGCATCGGCGGAAATATTAGACAGAACGACAACAGAGGCTCTGCTCCATCAGAATGACCTCCGTTCCGAAACGCCGTCTTCAGGCCGTGAGCCAGCAGCTCGTCGAAGGCATCCCCGATGCAGGCACCTTTGAGAACATCCCGCGAATCAGACAGGTCGCTGGCGACTCGGTTGGACCGTACGACCTGCCCCTTCTTCCCTCCCTCCGTTCAGTGTCCTGCCCACCAGTATCCCCCCTCGACGATTGAATACTACACCCATTGTCCCCCCCCTCCCCCCTTCCCCCTGACTAGACTTTCTCGTACACCGCTCAGAAGGAGTACCGTACTTGGTGGCTAACCAGAGCTCTCGACACCAGACGCGTGAAGGACAAGGTCGTCATCGTCACCGGTACGAACGGACCGAGATAAGAACTTGCTCTCCCCGCCTTGCTACACTTGTCTCTCCAGCTACGATCTAACAGCAGCCTGAATGCGCTCCCATCTGTAGGCGCCAACTCCCCCATCGGCATCGGCCGCGCCAGCGCACACCAGTTCGCCCGCAACGGCGCCAAAGCCGTCTTCGTCTGCGACTTCTCCGACACCTATCTGGCCGTGCACAAGCGGGAGCTGCAGTCCCTGTACCCGGACGTCGACATCCACATCCGGCAGTTCGACGCGGGAAATGAAGAACAGGTCAAGGCCGTGGTCGATGAGGCACTGGAGAAGTACGGCCGCCTGGATATCATGTTTGCCAATGCCGGCATTGTCGGTGCCCCCAAGCTGTTTACGGAGGTCTCCGGGGACGAGTTTATGAGGACGATGGAGACGAATGCCAAGGGGTAGGGAACCCATCGGCCACGGGTCGCGAGTTCTGGGCCACCCTTTTTTTTTATTTTCTCCACTGATCTGGTGATGTTTTTATTCAATAGGCCCTTCCTCGCAGCCAAATACGCCGCCCTCGCAATGCAAGTCACCTCCCCCGCCAAACCCTACCCGTCCGGAAGCATCATCATGACCTCCTCCGTCGCCGGCCTGCGCTCCAACGCCGGCTCGACAGACTACTCGGCTTCAAAGGCCGCCGTCATCTCCATCGCGCAGACCTGCGCGTACCAACTCGCCGGAACAGGCATCCGCGTGAACGCCATCTGCCCCGGGGTGGTCGAGACCGGAATGACCAAGGCCATGTACGACCAGGCGCGCGCGCGCGGCACCGAGAAGAAGATCGGCCAGTTGAACCCGCTGCAGCGCGGCGCCGTGGCCGACGAGGTTGCGCGGGTGGCCCTGTTCTTGGGAAGCGACGAGAGCAGCTACGTCAATGGCCAGGCCTGGGCGGTCTGCGGCGGGTTGAGTGCAGGACACCCGTTTGTGCCGGGCAAACTGGCCTAGAGTATCTGTCGTGTGTGTGGGCGATTTATATTGTATAGGGAGGACACGTAGTATCAGCAAACTGTTCAGAATCATATCAAACATCACTTGTATTAGAGCTGCCAAGCGCAGAGCCGTCGGCTCCTTTCAAATCAAAGATTTTACCTCGCCGCAACGCCGGCGCCCTTTTCCATCACCCTGTTGATCCCTGATGCTCCCGACCCCGGAAAAAAAAAGATTAAAAAACAAAGTAATATTAATTCGCCCCCAGGTCCTGCTGCAACACTTGGAGAACCTTTTGCTCGT
Source organism: Malbranchea cinnamomea (assembly GCA_900128795.2). Lineage (NCBI taxonomy): Eukaryota > Fungi > Ascomycota > Eurotiomycetes > Onygenales > Malbrancheaceae > Malbranchea > Malbranchea cinnamomea. The sequence goes on from FQSS02000792.1 coordinate 42,966, forward strand.
CCACGCCGGCCAGGGTACTAAGGCCCGCAATCACGTTTTCATCAACCACCGCCCCTTCATCTTCGCTTTCCCCACACTCTTCTTCCTCGTTATTTTCCTTTTCTTCGGGATTCTCCTTCAAGTATGTTTCCTCCAGAACATATTTCGCGTCGGAGCCCCCATCACTAGTCAACTCTTTCTCCAGGACGTACACCGTCGGAAACTCCAGCACCGTACGTCCCCGCAGGGCATCCGTAAGCGTCGTGGATCCCGCCAGCGGTATGAGCACGGGGAATTTCGAACGCGATCGCGGTCGATGGAGGTAAAAGTGGAACTTTTTAGAACGCGGCTCGGGTTCTTGCGTTTGTTCTGACGCCAGACTATCCGAACCCTCTTTGGTTTTTTGGTCTCCTCCCACAACTTGTTCTTGCGGTTGCTGGGTTTGAGAAGGGACCAGGAGGGGTAGTATTTCGGGTGTCACGGTTCGAGAAGTCTCTCCACTGGCAGAATGTGTCGGCTCTGCATTCGGCTTGTCGTCCAGCTCCTCTATCAGCGGTTCTGGTTCATCGGCTGCCAGCTCGTCCGGCGCGACAGTGGCCTCACGCGTTTCGGTTTCCACCTTCCTCTTCTTCCTGGGCTGGCCAGCGTCGTCTTCGTCCTTTCGATCATGCTGACGGGCAAAGGCCGTTTTCGCAAACGCACTCACAACGTCAGCAGTCTCGACGCTCTTCGTCTTCTCTTTCGTTCCGTCCGGTAGCACCCATTCGATGCACCAATTGATGCACTTCTGCCTGTCCAACCAAACCAGAGACAGCAGTTGGTAACCCATTCCCAACTTTACGGTTGAAAGAAGAGCAAAAAGAAAAAAAAAAAAACATACCTCCTCATCCAGCTACTCGTATTCTCCCTCCGCCTTGACAACCCCTTCGGCGCCCTCACAAGCCGCACCCCGTTCCGTTCAGCCGCTTTCACAAACGGAATCTCCCCCTTAACCAGTCTCTTACCTTTACCCTCCCTCTCTTTTCCCCCTTCTCCACCCCCCACTCCGATATTCAACAGCCCATCCAAGTCCAGCCCGCGGTGTTCTAGCACCCTACCCGCACGCTCAATGCTCCTCTCCACGCCAGACAGAAAGTTGTAATCCGCATCGAACCCCTTCTCGGTCGCGAGATCCTTGCGCTTCACGTACGCCGTGGGGTCGCGCACTCCCGAGCACTGCGCCCAGCGCTTATGTTTCTGCGCGCAGGGGAGGGAGCATGTGCGCGCGTAGCACCGGGGGCAGGTGTATTTGGGGACTGTGAGGTGGCTGTAGTACGAACGGGCGAGTGACGTAATTAGCGAGCTGCTGTAAAGGACAGATTCCACGGAGCCGACATGCAGGCGGAGAGACTGCAAGTAGTACTAGGCTTACCATATGGTACAGAGCTCCGAGAGGGGAAGCTCTGTGTCATTTTGAGCCATGGCGGCGGCCAACGCACAAAATGCGGAAGCTATCGTCGATGGTCGGAATCAATTAAACAGACTAGGCAACGATGTGATAAATTGACTGGCTGGAACGATGACAAGAGAGGTTGAGACGAAGCCGGCCTCGACCGAGAGCCCCTAACGTTCGAAACTTTTTCATGGAGCTCTGAGCTTTGGAAGAGTTGATGTGATGACACCTGAGGCTAGCCGCTGGGAGGAACAATTTTCTTCCGCTTATCGATAAGTCTCCCTGTCCTCCCCATCCAAAACACCAAATCAATAATACCACAACACAAGCACTGGAAGCATGATACTCCGCATTGAGATTCAGGTTCCGTGATTGTCACTGTCATTCGGACTAGAACTAATTAAACAGCTGGACAATATCAAAACCAAAAAAGTCTCCACTTGTTCACCCAGGCTAGAGAGAAATACACCGAGCAAGCGCCCATCATGCCTGCCTTCAAATGATGACAGGAGCAATGACCACAAATTGTAGGCCGTGTCCATCACAACGATTAAACTCCGAGGTAGACTGGAATGAAAATAGTAAAAGAAGAAAAAGAGTCCACTCCATGATAGAAAAGATAGGAACCAAAAAAAAAAAAAAAGCGTAAAATAAATCCACTAAGCACACCCTATCCGTTAACATACAGAAAATAGTGTTCGACGACGAATTAAAACAAGAGGTGGTATATTGAATGGAACAATTCGAAAAGTAGAAAAAGGACGAAGTAGATGATACATAGGAAACAGTAAAAGATTTAAGATGACAAGTGAGCGTCGGGAAATATTTAGGGACACCAAGCGGAATAACCGCAGGTGTCACCACAATCAGTCGTGGGTGACTTGCTGGTATTTCTCAGGTCATTGGCGGTACATGGGTAAACCAAGGAGGCGAAGGGAAGAATGAATGCACATGTACACGTCCAAGGGCTAAGTTCATCAAGGTGTTTTAAAAAAAAACCCCCAGTGAGTGACCATGGCAGTTTGAAGACGAGGGCAGCGCGAAACACAGATGACACATGAGAAATCCGACAGATATGAGCCTGTAAATTGAGCAAAAATAAACATCATTGCTCGGGAATCCATAATCAGGTTGAATCAGTTGAGGTGATTACGAGACAATGTGCGTTGAAGCAGGCGGGATGACGGCAGAATTGGCTTGCTTCGACAGAGTGGCGGTCTGTTCAGACTCCTGCTCATAGGCAGCTTCGTGAGCATGTTCGTCATCATCCTCGACGATCTTGGTAGGAATATCGCTCGATGCGTACTGCTGGCTGGAGCGTTCATGGATTGTGGAGCTGCTGACCATCGACATGGAGGTGCTTGATCGGTTGTGGACAAGATCCGGGGTCGGTGGGATGCTGGAAGTACGGTCGGGACTCAAGAGACCGCTCTCATTATCACCCATCTCGCTGCCCTCCGTGCGGGAGGACTGGTCCTGATTGTCCTCAGTGGACAAATGGTTATTGTTACTGTCTTGGTTCTGATCGGTTTCATCAAGCTCACTCTGAGCGAGCTGAAGCCCAGCCACCGCTGCAGCGCATTGCTCGCTGATGTTCCGAATAATGTCGGCGATGGCTTCGGTCTTGTCTCGCAGATGGCGGTCCGCAACGTCGGACATGCTAAGCGCAGAATAGCGCTTGTACTTGCGGGGATGCAGCAAGTTATTCTCCACATCTGAGCCAACGCTCTCGTCTTCGTCGGCCTTGTCTTCTGCCGTACTTGCGCGGCTGCTTGACCGCCTGGCAGCTCCTCCTTTGCTTTCAGCGGCGGACCTGTCTTCCTCGTCAGCCTCAAGGTCTTCAGGGGCGTCTTCGTATCCTTCGTGGATATACTCTGCCAACTCGGGAGCAGTGGTTATTGAACGAAGAATGTGTTCCATATGGTGTGTCTGTCCGTTGATGAGGCTGCGGAGATGAAGGACAACGCGCTGAGCTTCGTCGCGCTGACGGCTGAGCGTGGCGTTGGCATGCTCGAGTGCCGATATCTCCTTCTGATTGCGTTGACGTTCTCTCTCCAGTTCTTCAGCAATCTCTTGCTGGAGAACAAGCGCCTCCAGAGCGTCATCGCGCTGCTTCTCAGTGCCTGAGAGACGAAGCGTGAGACGAGCGGCATCGTCCTTTTGTTGGTCAATGAGAGCTGTAAGGCGGCGATTCTCACGCTTATGGTTCTCGATCTTGACCTTGAGCTCAGAGGTTTCCTTGGTGAGCTGTTCGGCAAAGGCTTGGAATTTAAGGAACTATGCAACACTCAACGTCAGCAGAGAACACCTCCCTGAAATTGGAGTGTACGGTCAGAACAAACCTGTTGCTTCCAGGTTTCGAGCTCTTCGACAAGGAAGTTGTTACGCTTGGTGACCTTGGACAGTTCGGTGTCCATTCGCCCCTTGAGATTGATAAAGTCCTGCCAGGCCTCGAGAGCATCTCTCGAATACTGGTTGCGCTCACGGACGATTTCATTGAGATGTCTCATCGACACCTTGGTCATCAATGGCTTCTTCACAGACCCACCAAAGAGCGCCTTGAGACCAGTGTTGCGACCCTAGTATACGGGTCAGTACGGATTTGATACTCGCAAAGAAGGTTGTGAGTACTCACAAGTTTCTCGCACACATGGTCCATCACCGCCATAACGGCGTCCTGGTTCCACCAATCGGGATCTTGGATGCTCTCAACTTCACCCCTCATCACGATGATCTGACCGGCCGGGATGAGCTTCCCACCTGCATAGGCTGATCGGAGATGTTGCGGAACGCCAGTCTGTGTGACATCACCATTGAGAGCCTGGGTAAGTCGATTGATCATCTTCGTTCTCTGGCCAGGGGTTAGGACATTTGGGGGGGTCGAGGTCAAGACAAAGTTTCGGTCGAGGTCTACCACCAGTGCATCAGGGGGAGCAGTGAAAAGCGTTCGGCATTCAGCAGTGACACCAAGAATGTAGGGGCCAGGTTCCTGGACAAGCTCCTTGACGTGACGGGCGTGGACAACCGGGTTGTACAGACCACTCCATTCATAAACGCGCACACAGAAACGAACAGTTTCAGCTGCGATCGTCAGTATGGCTGGATAGTGGCTGACGAAGATGATACGACTAGTTGGCGAAACGGCAGCCTCGATAACGCCAACAATGTTAGGAATAGAAAGACAGCTGAAGAGCGGCCACATGGAGAAGTTCTGGAAACCTGTGGGGTGGGACGGGAACTGGTAGCAAAGGGCGTAGTCTTTCATGTCAATGCGAACTAAATCGTTGAGCCGGGGAGCTGGGAAGCTCAGGATGCGGGAGACCTCTTCAGCATGGAACAGGTTGGTGGCTTTGTTCCAATGAATCCACATGCCTCGCAAGTAGTCTCCCAACAGGTCGTACAGAGGGTATCTTGAGAGAAAGCTGAGGCAGTAGGGGATCCAGTACGTTTCGTCCGGATTGTCGTAGAAATCAGGCTCAGTCTTCTTGCGCAACTCTCGAATAGTTTCCGCACGCTTCTCGTCCGCACGGGACCAAACTCGTAGTGCAATGCCATAAAGGGTATGCGACGAGTCTTGCTGCAAAACGAACGAATGGTGGACGCAATGAGGTTGAGTCTTGCCAGTGCAAATCTCAACATCATGAGGGAAGCACGCCTACAGAAGTTGAAATGATGAGGAAGAGATTTAAAAAAAAAATGGCCACAACAAGGAAAAAAAAAAAAAAAACCCACCCTCATTGCGGCATGCAAGGCCTTGGCGATTTCATTATCCTGCTCCAATCTGGGGCTGCTTCCCAAGATCTCCGGAAGCCAGAACTGGCCCACAGCTCCCTTCATGTGCCCAATCTTCCCTTGGGAGGGCGGAGGAGCCTTAACCCATTGCGACGGCTCACGCCCAACACCACACACCATGTAGGCATGGGTGAGGGTTTTGGGGTTTCGCTGCGGGGGCTTGGTGTTCAAGGTCGCGGGAATCGGCTGGGTGATGCGCGAGTGCAGCGAAGATGTACGGCTTGGAATGACCAGAGAGGCATCCTGATCGCGCGTCACCGGACGATCTCTGGTCGATGGTCGAACGATCGAAGAGTGATCTCGCAGCGACGACGGCATGCTGGCGATATCCGACGATTTACAGAAAAAAATTTCAAAACAACCAAGGGCGTACTATTCCGCTTCGCGAGGAGTGGGAATAGACCGCTAGATAACTAGCGGATAGCCAGAGACAAAAGTGTGTATGCTCGAAGAGAAGCGGTCGCGGGATGTTCCGGTTTTCGTTCGACGAAGACCGAAAATCGTTTGCGAAGCTGGCGCAGGTGATCGAAGCAAAAGTCACTGGAATTCTTAGCCGAAGGCTCTTTTGATTTGATTAATTGATCGATCGATTGACCAAGGGCAATTGGGAGGGCGTTTCTCAAGGAGCGACAGAGCGAGTCGGACTGAGGGCGAAACGGAGGTGCTAGTCCTTAGAGAGATCGAGCTCCAGGCCACGACAACAAACAAACAGTACGGTGCTTCATCTAGCGCCCATGGGGTAAAGAGAATTGGGGAGATAGAGATGGAAAGAAACGGTGGTGGACGGGCTGAAGGATGAAAGAGGGAGATAAGGAGCGGGAGGGATGGGGGGCGAGGGAGCGAGAAGAAAGAGAGCGAGGAGGACGAGAGGATGGGCAGGGAGCGCACGCAGCCAGCCCGCCAGGGGGCAGACAGCCAGGCCGATCAGCGTCCCAGAGGGGAAAAGCCTGGAAAAGCGTCACGGGCTGCGGAGATTCTGTGAAAGGGTGAAACAGCCGGTGATGGTACCGTCCCGTACGGCAAGAGACTTGGGCCTTGGCAGGGACACAGCCAATCAGAGTGTCTGGCGCCGGTGGGATTGAACGCAGGCACCCCGCAAGCCATGCCCTATCGGGCTAGCCCATACGGCTATGTCCCTTTTGATGAGGGACTCCGCCGTCCGGTAACTCGGTACGACTAGTTAACATGTATGTCCGTAATAATGTTAGTGGACCAGTGGAACGCCTCGGAACCTCCCGTGTCTTCTGATAGACTGCATGTCTGTCTTCACACTCTTCAATAATAATATCTCCGTCGCGCGTCTTCGTTCGAACGAGGTGGAGTTCGATCCCGGTCCACCGCTGCTATCCCGGAAACTTATCACTGGGTGATATTGATACGTCCACTACGTCCACGCTGACCATGGTCTCGCACATTGAATCTGGCAGATAGACGGCGCAACCCGCATGACATCCTCCATTACCAGCATGGCGCAGGTCGGTGCCCGTCATCCTGGTACCTATACTATTGCGAGAGAAGGAGATCCTTTGTGAAGATTACCGTGCGTTGTACGAAGGAGACCGACACTGCATGGAATCTTTCCATGCATTATCCCCGTCCTGTTCGTTCCAGATCCTCCTCCCTTTGTACTCGAAGAAGGATCATTCTTATTCTCGAACCCAACCGGACGTAGGGCGGAATATGAGCTTCCAACCGCAAGAAAAAAAAAAGGCGTGACATTAAACTAAGTCGCTCGAGTGACCATGCCGTGCAACCTACCCGCTTCTGCGGACCGTTCGGTTGATCAACACTCAATGGATTATTGTCCGCTGTTCGGCTGCTATTTAGTCTATCACTGAGGGAACAGACAAAGACTGCCGCTTTGCTGCGAATTTGGCGCAACAAAACTTTGGCTCTCAAGATGCCAACTTCGATGGGCTCAGGGGCTCAAGAGACATCTTTCGCGCAGCTGGGCGCCGCACAACGCAGTGGTGGGTGCTTCACCTTCTTTTCTTCTTCCTACCTCCTCCCAACAAGACATGACGTCTCCTCTCTGTAGCTCTTTGGGGCCCACCGGCACTCTGATTTTCCACAGAAGGCGCGCCCAGTCGTGTAAGGTCGGATAGAACTCTTTGTAGCTGCAATGCAATCCTTTCAGTCGCTGAACCACGAAGCTTGTCCTTGTCTTTTCTTGTTCTTCAAGTAGTAATGACAATGAAGAAGCTTCAAGTCATTTGCCTTGAGGAGGTCAGTATACTAATTAACGACATGAGAGGAGCATCGCAACTGAACATTCACGGATTACTACTACTACTACTGACTATTGATATCCCTTTGAAACAAATTTAGCCATTATTGCAATAATGTAAACCGGTCAATCTTTGCTTGGCGCAGCGTCGAGCTTGGCATGGTGGTCGTGCGGGTCACTTCAGACGACATGACGGCGCAGGCGCCTTTCCCAGAAGTCCAACAATAGCAGCAACAACAACAACAGTAGCAGCAGCAGCAGCAGCAGTCCCATTTTAGCAGTGCTACATTCTTCTATTTTTTTCGTCCTGCTAGAGCAGAATGCATAACCGCTAGTTAAAAAAGGATTGTGGGAACCATGGACACAAACGTGACCGCACCCGGCGATAACGTCGTTGCTAGTATCCACTCGCCAGGATGACAATAATGGCCCCTGTTCGACGCAGCACCCAACTACCGCAGCTGGCCAGCTCAGGAATCAAGGGGACGAGATCTGAAAGAGATGGATGGTAGATATGGGTGACATCGTAAGGCAATGCGTAACAGTCTCCGATGCTGTTTGACTGACGACAACGATGCTGTCTGAATGATTTACACGCTCTGAACACTAGGTGGACTCAATGGTTTTCTACTCCAATTATATTAAAATAATTATAATACACGCAGTCAAGCGCAGGGCCGCACAAACCTCAAATATACAAAAAGTCCCTATGGCCTCAACAGCTTACTTCCGACACAATTTGCCGGTTTGGAGGGTCAGCCAGTCCCTCTGGCCAGTGATGTACCAGTTCTCGCTTCCCACGCCGTCGGGGCACAGAACACATCCCACGGGCCAATTTTTGCTTAATCTCCAGTAAGCGACCATAGTTGGAGCCGTAGACGGGCCTGGCCGAAATTGGGCTCCATGACATCGCCTTCATTAAGATATCCACCACTGCCAGGGCTCACCTTGCGCAGGCGCTCCATCCAGTCGTACGTGATCTTTTTGTTTGCAGCCCCGATCTCCTCCTTCGTGGCATCCTCAGCCCATGTGCTGCCGATGATGATGAACCAGGCTGCCTCGCGCGACGGGCGGACAGATTCCAGCATCAACGGAACGGGGATGGCTTCTCGCACAGTCAGTCGATGTAGTGAAACGGAGAAGAAGCCAAGGACACCAGGAATATAGTAATAATCATCTGTCATCATAATTTATTTTCCTCTTTCACTTCGCTTGATCGGTCTCACAATAGAGAGTAGAACAATGGGAAGGCGGGGGAAAAAAAAGGAAAAAAGAAAAACAAAAAAAAAAAGAGTTTGGGAATATGATGGCATGTGATCATTCCGTTCACATTCCTTTCAGCCAAAATACTCTGTTTAGGTATAATGTTCGTGATAACCAGGTACACCGCGAAGCTGAGAACGGAGGTGGTGATAGAGAGATGCAGAGCAGCGTGAAGGGGGGATCTGCAGCAGGTTGTAGCTCACAATGGAGCCCTGACGGGCTTTAGAATGCGGGTGTGAGATTAGTGTACCGGATGCCGTCGGAGAGACGGGCGCGAATGGCGCCGGACTTTTTTTTTGGCGACGGAAGTCGAAAGTGCAGTGCTCCAAGCAGGAGAAGAAAGCGGGCGTGGAGCGAAAAGATGCGTCAATTCCGGGGAATTCAATTGCCTATGTAAACAAGGGGTTTCAATCACAAAACAAGGGAAAATTCCCCTCGTTTTATTTAAAATCAAAAGCAGCTTCCTGGCTTCAGAACAGTGCATATACGAGGTGAGCTCTCCTCACCACGACGGAGATCATGCTCAAGCTCTGTCAAACTCATGTTTCTTAGAACGTGCTTATTTCACGGCTCGTCTATGAACTCATAAACGACCAGGAGGCTGAGTCCCTCGCGATATGAAGGAGACCCATCACTTTCTGCACAGGGATGTCGGCTGTACCGTATCCCAAGAGGAATTGGAAAACGATAATATATATAAGGTAAAAACCAATAAATTCTCAAAAGCAATTCATGTATCATAAATCGATTAACAAAATTACCAAGTGTCGGGCAACATCCATGCTTGGCCCATACGTGTTAGAATCATATACGGTTTGTTGCCCCGCAGCACGACAGACACTTGTAGTTGGATATACCAAACAAACGCCATGAACACCAAAACAATGTAGACAAGTGCCAACCCAAATGCCAGCGTAGATATGCCAAAAGTATGTCTGAATCAAGACGCCACCCGCCATCCAAGCCCAAGCCTGTTAAGCCAAGTTGACGCCAGCAACGTCAACCACGCCGTCCACGCTTTCCGTACCTTTCCTTTCCGCACGCAAATGCCCAAGCCAATGCTGGATATCACAATCGCTGATCAATGGGTTGCAAGTCGTCGTGGTCGCAAAGAAATACTGCAATGCAAAAAGGGTATCAAATCGTGTTTAATCACAAGCAAACTGGGCAAGGTCGAGAGTCGAGCGAGAGAGTGTTAAAAGGTGTGCAGTGCAATAGTGCGAGCGGATGGTGCAGTGAGGAGTTGTGGTGCATGCGCCAGTGCCGCCGTCATCGAGAGACGCGCGATCATCCCAGGTGACGGCGACGCGGATGGCGAGATAGACATAAGATAGCGTTGATAGGACGTTTGTGGTTCAGCAGCATTGATACCGAGCAGAGGCGAGTAGTAGTATGAAGGGTAGCAAAAGTTGGCGTCTGATCCGACTGACATCAAAATCGAGGTAATGCAAGTGCGTAGCACAGGGCTATGGACTGCCGGCTTCGGAAGCCTGATCAGTCCAGCCTTTGTATCCACGCGAAGACACCGGGGAGATGATCTCGGTTGGAACCGTACTTGGTTCCGTGGGAACTTCTTCGCCAGCGGGAAACGCGGCTTGGCCGTCGTCACGGTTCATTCGTGTCCGGACGCTCATCTCAGTAGGGGACATTCGACCACGTTGTTGTTCGAAAGAACTGGGCTGGATTCTGATAGCACCACACTCCAAGGCTCTGAGAAGGCGAGCATTAACTTCATCCGCAACAATGTCCTTGAGCTTGCTCATAGTCTCGTCCGACATCTGAGAGGCGTGCGGGTCCCAGCCCAGCTTGTCAAATCCTTGGGAAACAATGGATTTGGTGTCAATCGTCTGCACCTCCGTGAGCATCTTCTGGAACCGAGTTGGCGAGATGTCGTTGTTGGATCGCCGGGCAACCTTGGACTTTGGCCTAACCGAAGAGTTGACGGAAACGGCATCATCATAGGAGCGTTTGGAGGTGTGTTGAGGCAGCATGCCGGATGGACCTTCCCCGACTTCTTTGCGGATCTGAGGATAAACAAGCCCCAGAGTCGCAGCCAGAACCTGATGACAGGCTTCGGGATAAAGTCTGACGGCTTCAGCACGAGTGATGTCGGACGGACGATCACTGGAGTCACTGGAATCGCTGGAATAGCCATCTCCCGGAAAGAGCGAGTCCTGGGAATTGGGCATGCGAGACCAGTTCTGGTAGCCCTCCAGTTCGTAGAATTCAGCGAGCTCTACCAGGCGGTGGACTAGTATAAAAAAAAACAAAAACTGAGAGTTAACAGATGCACTCTAGGTGCTTTATTGTGGGGATGAACATTGGCTTACGTCGACTTCGCTTCTTCAGGCACCAGAATTTCCAAACGGTACTAGGAAAGTACTTTGGCCAGGTCAGGGAACCGTCCTCCTCGATCTTGGGGACAGGGCTGATTGGCGCGTAGATGGTGAGCGCCAGCGAGTTGAACCTGACCCTTTCCGAGTGTGTCATGCGCGATTCCATTGCAGACAAGCGTGACAGAACGGCACCATTTTCTCTCTGCAGGATCATCAGGTCGATGCGGATCTGGCTGACGAGAGCCTGGACCTGGCTGATGTCGGTTCTGGCCGCGCAGACATCGCTATGGAGCTGACGGACGTCGATGTGGAGTTGGTTGACCGCATTCTGGATCTGACTGACGTCGCTCTGGAGGAACGTTTCCCGTGAACTGAGCTGCTCAACACACGTCTTGAGCTGGTTGATCTCAGATTTCAATTGGGACAGATCGGTCTTGAGACTGCCAACATCGGTCCTGGTTTTCTCGGTTCGGTCGACTGCGGTGTCGACACGACTCGAAACCCTGTCAAATTCGCGGCGGATGAAGGTGTCTTCCCGGTTGCGACGGTCAACATAGGCATCTTTGGTGAGGACAGAAGCACGGAGGTCAAGGACTTTGGAGTCGAGCTGGTTGAGGCGGTCGTGGATGTGGAGGAGGGCGGGATCAGAGACGGTGGGAGGAGTGATGTCGCGTTTGAAAGGCAACTTTGGGTTGCTCATGCTCGAAGGCCGGAGCAGGGAGGAGTTTCTCTCAATACTGGACATGGCGGAGGTGGTCGAAAGACCAGCGAGAGAGACGCCGGACACCAAGGCCTTTCATATGAGTGGAGCCATTGTTGCGGCTGTCAAGAGAAGATGTGTGGTTAAGGAAGGGTGGTTAGTATCAAAACGGGTTGATTTGCAAGAGCGTTGAGGACACGGGGTGTGTTTTCTCGTTCGTTGCTGGAACTGGATTCAGTCCAAATCTGGCGATGTTGTTCGCCGTGATGATCTGAAGGGGTCAGGAGAGAGAGAGCGAGAGAGGGAGAGGGCGGAAGAGAAAGGGGGTTGAAAGACGACGGAAGAGACCAGAAGGAGGTCAGATGGGGCGGGCAAGAGCGCAAAACCGGCACAAAGACGTGGCCACACACCCCCAAGAACAGGGAGAACAGGGGTTATCCCTGCTAGCGCGGGCTGCGGCGTCACGCACTGCACCCCGCTAGGCCGTAGAGGGAAAGGCTTGGCTGCGCCCAACCTCGCACCACCACCTGGGCAACGAAGAAACTGGCAACGAGGAATCGCGAAGGACTATCGGAGTCGTTGCGGGCAAAAATCTGCCTGGAGGAGAATCACCGTAACAGACGTATTTGGCCACCCCCAGACATGACACGACAGCAGCAGATCAGAAACACGTTTTGACCTCTGCCTGGTTGTGCCGTGACAATAGTACATCATGCTGGTCTCAGCCTGCACACAGGATGCCACCCTGGCTCACGACCGGGCAATCCGCCAAGACGCAGGCCAAAGGCCTCATCCGAGAATTCAGCCAGTCATCTGCCTCCGACGATGTGATGAGGTTGCGTTAGCGCCCAGCTGTGCCCCATCGTCACAGGCACACTCAACCATTTACGTTGTGGGTTACACCGCACTCTCCCACTGATTGGCTGCTGGGACGGACACCGGAAACATCGGACGAAAGCAAGACGACTTCTCTGCGGTCTGCTGCTTGATGACGACTCGACAAGCAAATCCATGGCGCCAAGGGTCCTCCATGACTCACGTGACGGGTCATCTGACTTCGTGACTCGCGCGCGTCGTCCCGCGTCACGTCATCCGAGTTCGTCTCTCGCGTGGCGACGTTGTTGGGAGTCACAAACCTCTCATCCCGATCGTTCGTTCTTTCTCGCAAATGACTCTGCCTGCGCAGCCTCCCCAGACACCAGCCGTGCGCCGACCCGCCACCCAAAAGCTCTGTCTCATCCTCACCGGAAGGATCGCAAATATGAAATCACCCCCCGGGACCAAACAGTCTGGCAGTCTGCCTTGCTGCCCTCCACACTGCCGCAGCACACCCATCAAAAAAAATTTCAAGCCCGCGTACCGCGGCACGATTCGCCAGCGGGACAAGGCTTGCCATCAGGACAGGTTGGCATCAAAAGGCACGACGAACCGATCAAACCCGCTGCTCCATGGTGCTCCGTTCCCCTGATCTCGGGTGCCACTAGCGTGCCAAACCGTGGATGTTGTTGTCCAGAAGATGCGCCAAGGTGCGTGGAAGCGGGATGATCAGGGGATCTCGGCCAGAAGAAAGGAAAGGGCTGTGCCTGTCAGCAAGGGGCGAGCTGCGTGGTCGTGAGCACCGTCGTTGAATGCTCTCCAATCCGACAGGCAGACACACAGGGAGTCATCGTGGTGTCAAAACACATGAGGTAATTACCTTGTTGAAAGTAAAGCACTGCTTCTTTCACTGCGGACATCATTGCGTCCGATCCCGATTTTCCACCTTTTTTTAGGCTCGCTTGAGGGCGTTGACAAGAAAGGACTTCCTCGCCATCATCCCCACGAGTCCATCAACCCTTACTGACATTGATCGTCTCCATTATTGCAGCACACGAAACCTTGCTGCATCAGCGAAGGCAGCGTGAAAGGAGACCCGACAAGGCAAGCTTGAATGTTGCACCTCTGTTGTCCGCTAGGGTAGTGAGTATGTCAGCACTGAGGCTTTGCGGACTGGACTGGGTCACTCTCATCGTGGACACGCTACCGATCTCAATATATGTATGTGTGTATGTCTGCATGTCTGTAATGTGTGGCCGTATCTCGCACTCAGTGACCAGTGTCATCATTTATCTCCTGCTCAAACGCGCGCGGAGCTGTCACTGACAGTGTGACTCTGACCACGCGCCCTCTGGAACGTTCTGAGCGGTTCTCCGACCTCGAAAGTGGTTAGGGGCGCAAGGACGATTCAGGGGCTGACTAAGTCGTCAACCCTCAGTTCAGCTCGTTCATAACGAAGTGAACACCCACAGGGAATGGAAGTCACCGCACGGGGCGGGAGAACGTTCCTCCAGGCTTTCATCCCAACATCGTCCTGAGGAGGAACACGACACTCCGTAACTCCTGTGTTCGAGTTTGTACTGCGATGAGATATGCTCCTGGCATAATTACTGCGGCTGTCCTCGGGGCATTTGCTGGCATGGAATTTATACGATCGACGAAGTACCAATGACAGACTCACTTTGAGCTCCCGGGTCATGCTACGTGTCTCTTCTGGTGGTTCTACCAAGGTCGTGTGCGTTCCTCCTTCCACCTCATGAAGCTGACATGCTCCATGCTGCTCTCTCTCCTTCCACACTAGCAAGATGAGAGACCCAGGAGGAACGTTGCCCCACGGGCAACAAGCACTCCTCTATGCTGAAGGGGAACACAATAAGCTGTAGGCTACAGACGAGACGCCACGCGAGATCTGCTCTGGCAGGAGAGAATGCGGCATCTCCATGCGCTGATCCTCTTCACGGTGGCACTCTGCAACCTCGTCCACGCCGTCTATCCATGGCCTCCCTTCTTCCGCCCAAGGCCCGGCAAGAAGCGGCCGCATTGCGACTGCTACATCGTCTCTGGCCCGGACCGAGGCTACTTCCAGCACTACGGATTCTACGACTTTCGCCGGCCCTGGCGTGGCACCTCTCCCCGGGGACCCGACGACAAGGACGCGGGACGATTCTACGCCGACGATGCGGCCACCGTCAGAGCGCCGCGGAGTCATCCCAGCCTCGCGGACACCTCGTTTGTGCGCGACTGGGAGGTTCAGGAGTGGGAGCGTCAGGCCTCGCCCCTCTACCCCGTCGACACCGTCACCTCCTTCGAGAACGTCTACCTATCCAACGATGGGCCTCCGTGGTCGTCCTCGCACCTGGTCCTGCGAACGACCCGGTTCCCAAACTACACCTCGGCCGCTGAAGTCGTCTCTCGCGCAAGAAACATCTTCCACTGCTCCATCCGCGTCCGACTGCGCCTCTACTCCCCCCTCTGTGCACGTCCGAAGCACCTCGTCGTCAGGAGTACGGACGACCTGTCAAACGTGTCCGCAAGGGCATCAGCAGGCGCTGCCTATTTCCCTCCCCTGCACCTCCCGCCCGCCTCGGGCGCGGTGGCCGCCATATTCACCTACTTCTCACACCGCTCCGAGTCGGACATCGAGATCCGCACCTCCGATCCCCCAACCACCGTCCACTACTGCAACCAACCAGACTGGGACCCCGCCACCGATCTCGAGATCCCTGGCTCGCACGACATCGTGACCTTGCCGCGACCATGGACGTCGTGGTCCACGCACCGCCTGGACTGGCTCCCCACCATCAGTCGCTGGTACCAGGATGGCGTGCTGCAGTCGGAGAAGACGTACGGCGTCCCCACAGATCCGAGCCTGCTGGCACTGAACCTGTGGAGCAACGGGGGCGTGTGGTCAGGCGACATGGACGTCGGCTCGTCGGTGCTCATGGGGATCGAGTGGATCGAAGTCGCATACAACACAACCAGTGCGCGTCCCATTCCGCAGGACGTCGAGGAAGGAGGACGGGAGTGGTTGAATGATAGTACAAACTATCCTCCACGTCTCCGCCCACCGCCGCTCGGACAGGCCGTCGTGTCCGACGTTGAAGAGCAGCCAGAGCACCAGTGCAAGAACGTCTGTCGCATTGACCGCGTCCGTCGCGTCGGCGTGCCAGAGCTCGTCCGCCTCTGATCTCGGCGGTTGCGCCTCTTGCCTCTTCCTCCGTGGGAGTAGAAAAGGGTGCTTCTGTCTCTCGGTCATCATCGTCGTCGGTCACAAAAAAATGAAAACTACTTGTGTATAATAACACTTATCCATAGTATTCTTAACATGCCCTTCGTTTTCTTCAGATCTCATCAAGACATGTCCTGCACGTGCGCTGCCATTGAAATACTCCCTTTTAATTCCGTAGAGGCGGTGAAATTGAAATAAAAAGAAATCTTTTCCGATCTCTATTGTACATGCAGCAGCAATAGTACATCGTACAGTCAGTGACCACATGCAAACCCTGGGGTGTGTACAAAAGGGAAACCCGCCCAACCAGCCCTCATAAATGCAAAAAGAAGCCAAAAGTTTGAAAAAAAAAAAAATAAAACTTCAAGTCTCCAGGGGTATCCGGACAACGACAAAACGAACCGCACACCATCTCCTTTATGATTCGTGCAAAAACCCACCGTCATAGGAACGAATAACCACATACATGCCTTGCGCATGTACAAAAAGGAAACCACCAAACCCACGCTCAATGCATAAAAGTGATTTCAGAAAAGCCTTCACATCCCCAGGGTATTCACACAATAACCAACCACACTCTCCTCTTGATTCGCAAAACAACCACAACTACCACCATCTCGCTCCGCAGGGAATCCTCAGAATCAGTAGCTACATACATGCCTTGCGTATACATGCCGGGGGACAATCCCAAAAAAAGAGTAAGAAAAAGGGGTATCCATACAAAAGCTTATTGCCATCTATCACCACAGGGACCGCCAGGGCACGTACATGCAAGGAAAAGCAGCATACACAACGTCGGGGATACATGCGGCGGAAACGGAGATTGGACGAGCAACCAGGCCTGAAGAGCCGGTCACAGCGCCCTTACAAGACGGGGCATCTATATGGGGCAGAGTAAGGGGTAGAAAGGGGTCGTAATAACCACGCCCAAAGGCAGGTCACAGCGTCCTTACAAGACGGGGCATCTAGAAAAGGGGGAAAGTGAAAAGGGTGCTAAAAACAACAGGGGGAAATAGTGAAGAAAAGCAGAACGCCCAAATATAATGGGGAAGGAAAATGAAAAGACGGAACACAGAAACCAAACCCAAAGGCTGGTCACTGAGCCCTTACATGACGGGGTATCTAGCGGGCAATGACAAAGGGCAAAGAGGGTCGCAATAATCACGCCCGAAGGCCGGTCACAGCAACCTTACATGACGGGGCATCTGAGGGTTGAGGCGCGAGGAAGGGGGGGGAGGGGTGGAAGCTATATACAGAACCTGCGTGTCCCTAACAAATGCCCTGTGGTGAGGTAAAAGAAATTAGAGCCGCGAACGGCTGGAGATTTCGACCCTAGGGTCGAAATCTCCTTCGAAGCCCCCGTTAAGGAGCTCTGCGACGATCCTTTTTCTGACCTCTGGGATGTCATTAGCCCCGTATCTTAGGGGCAGGCCCAGGGCCACCAATTTGGCCGTCGTAAGAAGGAATACCCCACAGTCGCTCCCGTTGTTTTGCTGGGGCGACGATGACGGGAGAACCCGCCATTCGTCCTCCCGATAGAGGGACCCCAACTCGCCCCGGAGCCAAGTCTTGATGCGGCTGATGTGGGCGCGAGATGGGCCGCCAAGGGAGTCGAAATGTTCGATTGTGCGGGCGACTGGTTTAACGACCACAAGGGTCCAATGCATGTGGTCATGCACAGGGACGAAGACTGTGTCAACGTTCAAAAGTGAAGATCCACCAATCTTGGCACGAGAGGCCCAACGTCGAACGGAGTCATAACCCTTGTCACGGAGGTTGGAGTAGAAGAAAGAGTTGAACGCGTGGTATTTTGGTTGGGCATGTCGGCCGCTGTTGCCTGCCACGCGACGAGCATAGTCCACAATAAGGTCAAGGTAGGCGTTAATGATTTCGTCGTTCAGCCAAGCCATTGGAGTGTAGCATGTCGCCAGATCCCTTCTAGTCAGGGGGTCACCACGCAGGGTAGTCGCAAGTTGACGGTTCTCAGGGCTTGACATCGCAGTGTGGACTCGTGATTCCCATTCAGCCGACAACGGAACGATAACTGCACCAGCTGGAATGTGGAGGTTTGGATGATGGTCCTGCACTTCATTAATAATCTCTTCTTCAGACTCTTCTTTGGCTTCCGAGATCTCCTTTGCCTCTTCATCGCTCATCTCAGTTGACGCCGCAGGGACATCTGTCACCTGTGTAGCATCTTCAGCGACTAACCAATCAGCTGTCTGAGGAGGCAGATGGGCTTGTTCGAGACTCTCGCTAAAACCAAAGTATAAGTCATCCTGTGAAGAGATTCCAAAAGGGGCAGGAGAAGGTGCTCTCACGTCAGAAGGTGTTCGTACAGGTGATGGTGATCTTCGAATTCGCGCGTCTTCAGGATCAAATGGAACACCTCTCCTAATTGCCTCTTGACGAAAAAATTCCTCAGGTGACATAGCCCATTGAGCAAGTATTTCTTCGTTGATTCTTCTCTGTTCTTCGGAAATACGAGGAATACGGTTTAAAATTCGTAACTCAGCCCTCTTGCCCGACTTACTTGTCTGGTTTCGAACCCTCTCTGGGGGACTTGGCAGTTTCGAGCGGGAAGTATTGTTGTCAGCTGTCTTGTGACCGTCTTTCTTTGGAGTGTGCTTCTGCGATTTGGGCCTCTTCGGTGTCTTCTCCTTCTTCGGAGTAGGTTCGATAACGTTTTCCCCATGTCCATCACCACTAGCTTCTTGAGCAAGTCTCTGCTCTTCAGCCTCTCTCATAACTTCTTGACGGAGTTCCTCAGCATTCCGACGAGCTGCTACAACAGCTCTCCTGCGATGCTCGGCCGATGTTCTTTGCAGCCACTGCTCATAGTTTGAACCTCGCTGGTTAACACGAGACCCTTGAGGAGAGGCACGCCGGCGACGCTGCTCGCGACGTGCAGCACGTTCGGATTGGTATACCTGATAGAGCTCAACGAGTCTTCTTTTGGTAGAGCGCGCAACCTTGCAGGTCTGTCGAATGACAAAACGGCCTGTTCGATCGACAAGCCAGAAGACACCCTTGGCGGTCGGTTTAAGTACACAAGTCCAGGCTAGTCTAGCCGCATCGATCTGCCACTGAGGAATATCAAGTTGTGGGAGGAGGTCCTGGATGTTTGGCAACTCTGGTGGTTGAACGCCCTGTGGTTGCAGATTCTGAAGCTGATCATTCTGGGTTGGATCATTCTGGAGTTGTTCATTCTGGGGCTGCACATCATGAGGTTGAGCAACTCGCGGCTGCACTGGTGGAGGTATAGATTGGGCCTATTTGAAGTGGTTAGATTAGCAATTGACATCCACAAAATAAAAGGGTAGAGATGGTTTGCGCACATTTTCTGCTGGCTCAGGCTCGGCCTGCGCGGCACGTTCAACGACACTAGGCATATCGGCGACGGATGGTTGCACATGCTCAACTGGCATGTTTGGAATGAGTCCAGGAGCATTGAACGGCAAATACTCTCTTGAAGACTCTGGTGCATGGGCCCGGGAGGGCAGAAGAAAATCGCCACGGATCGGGGTACCCTGTTTCAATGAGCCATTTGGTATTCGCCATTGACACGCTGACAAGGTTGACTATTACATACCTGAACAGTAGGAATACCCATACCAAAAGCTTCATTCTCTTCAACAACATCGTGCATGGGCATACGATTTGGCGTCAACGAAGGGTTATTGGGCTCCTCGACCTCCTCGATTCGTCTTTTGCGCGAAGGACGAGGCGTCTCCCTGTTCGACGTAGGCATGTCAGGAGATTGCAGGGGAATGGGGCTGCTTTCCGTATTCAATATATGCATGCCGGCCATTGAAATCGGTGGGTTGCGGGTGTTGGGCTGCACCTCCATATCAGCGGAACCATTCCTTCTGGATGTTTTCAAATGATCCCCCTCGATGCGCGAGAAGTGATCTCGCTGCTGGGTTTGCTCTGGGGGCTGGGAGAAGGACTGTAAACGAGGGGGAGTTACATCCTGCATGAAGATATCTCCATCTGCATCACGAAGACGTACATCTGAGTCCTCTTGGGTAGTACTGTTGGCCAAAGCTGCCATGCGCTGCCGCTCGGACGGTAATGGGTCATAAAGATTTGGGTCGATGGTAACAGAAGTTGGAAAGTCCAGAAGAACTCCCCAAGGATGAGGATCGTCGAGAGTGGCGTAATAGACAGGACGTTGGGGTTCTGGCCTCGGGGTCTGTGTGCGAGGAAGATAACGGCGCAAGTGCTCTGGGTTATAGTCATTGCTACGACGAAGGGTTTCCAAATTGAAATTGGGGTTATAAGACCTGAACCGGCTCTGTCTTAGAAACGAATTCGACGCACCCAAACGAGGGGATTCTTCGGCAACGGTCGGCAGAAAAGCGGACGTTCGCTTTTGGGCGCGGAACGTTCTTGGGTTAGGCTTCGGCACTATATTCTGTCTCAATGAATCGAAGCGGGCAGCCCGCTCGAGCTTCTGACCAGTGCAGACCCCACCAGAGTTGATTGCATGTGGTGATCTAGCAGAAGCAGGACCGTCCTTGTTTAGGCTTTCTCTCTTGGCCAGCAGCTCCCTCCATTCTCTCTGCGGCGAACTCTTCTGCAGGTACTTTGATCCTGGTGGAGGATCAGACGTATCCGAAGGAGTGGTAATCTGCGAGCGCCACTTTTTCGAGACAAAGGCCGAAGGAAAGTAGATGGTACCCCTCCTAATGGGGTGTGGTGGCCCGTACATGCGGGGTCCTATATTGTGCATTGATCCTACGCGCGGATTGGGATCAACTGGCAGGTTGAGACCTACGCGATCATGACGGAACTGGAGTGGGCGAGGTGTCAAAGGTGGTGGAGAGCGACGTCGGTGGTAAGCAAAACGCTGCGGGAGCGCAGGTTTGGAGGGAGCATAGGAGGATTCCGCTGACTCGTCTCGCCCTGGAGTTCTCTCCTCCTCGCGCTGCTCCTGGAGAGTTGGTAGACGCTGGACTTTTCTCTTTCCCGGCATCTTCTCAAACTGCAAATAGTGCAGACAAATTTAAAGTGTCAACAAGCTGAGAGAAGATGGTCAGAAAATTTGGTAAAGGAGAATGCACAGAACAGTGTTGTCAAAATGGACAATGCTGACAAAAGCAAAGGGGAAATAGAGGACAATATGACAGCAGGCCAAGAGAGAAAGCAAGACATAGCAAGGTATGGAGAATGAGAATACATACTGTTGGTTTTGTTTGTTGTGGGTTCGCCCAGGCAATTTCGTCCTCAAAGGGTAATACCCGTTGTTATGATAGCAAACACGTCTGGTGCGAAGTTTTGTTCTTCGTTGTTGATAGGGAGTAGCAAAAACGGAGGCGATAGCTGAGGAACACAACAGCGAGACCGCACAGTAAGACGGGTTGTTCAGTGAGAATTGGGACTGTGGCAAATGTCGGAATTTTTGAACGCGTGGGGAAGCAAGTAAAGTATGCGCTCAGTCCAAAGACAAAGTAAAGAAGAGGATCGTTCCTGAAATAGAGCCTGCGGCACGAAGGCGTAAAGGGCTCAAGGTAGAAGGAGACGTTATAACGTCAAGATAGCGGGATGTCGAGAGAAAAGAGAAGATATTGTGACGAGAGTACAAAGAGCTCACGTATCACTTTGGAAGCGGAGAAATAATGACGCGCTTGAGAGAGTAGAAGCGTGGAGCAATATACAACGGGGATGAGAAGAGAGGAACAAGCTGACGCGGGTGATGGTAGCAAGAAGATTAAGGGCTTCAGCAGCAATGTACCTTGGTAGAGGGTATTGAAGAATTAACAACAAGAATGCTCGTGGCTTACAGCGCACTGAGCAGAGGGTATCAACGGAGGAGCCGTTCAAATGTTATCATAAAACTGGGGTACCAATGGACTTTTAGTCGAACTGCAGATGAATGGAAAAGCAGTGAAGATCGTTGTAAAGCCGTTAACGCCAAAGAAACCGAGTCCTGAGATGCTAAAAAGTAGAACTGAGACGGACGAGAGAAGAAAAGAACTGGGGAGAAGAGGGAGGGAGAGGGCAGAGGATGTTACAACCACAACGCGTGCCATCAGGGTTTCCTGTTAGGGCAAGGGCGATTTGATAGTCGCTGTCTTGGGAAGGAAGGGCTTAAAGATTCTCCGGCGGCTGCAAGTCACGTGAAAATGATTATTTCCGGAGAGAGCTAGGGCGAGAAGATCTTGCGCCAACACCAGCCACCATGACGCGGGCGCTATTCCCGATTGAGACTTGACGCCATGGCCCCTGCCACCGTGCACAATGGCAATTTTCAACGTCGCGCCTTTTTTTGGGACCAGAGATGGCGCCTATCTGGAAGGAGTTGGGAGAAAACAAAGGAGCTACTACATTTTAACATTGGCAGTTTTCTCAAAAGTAATACTTGGTTCCTCTGTGCTGTCAATAAATATAAACTGTAAAGACTTGCTGTCCATCGCTCATTTTTGCAGTTTGTCTGGTTAGACAAGATACGAGGTCGTAAGAACTGCTTGCTGTGGAGTGGGCTTGTATATTTATAAAAAAAAAAAAAAAAAATAGTGTCCAAATGCACATGTTTATAATCACAATCTCTATACATCTCGGCCAGGTAGGCAAGGTTAATCTATGCTAACAGACTTGGTCCAGCCCTGCTGGACTCTCCACTACTAGCTAAGGACTCAATCCAAAATAGTAGAAAAGCCTAGGAGCCAGCATAACCGACAACCACCCAATTCCTGTTCAAGAGAGTCGTTAGCCTGCATCATGATAACAGGACCGCCAGAAAGACAACGAAAGACGACGTACCGGAGTACACAATTAGCTTCGTAACAACCTCTACGTCGTACCGCACTCTGGGCCTTGTGATCATTGAAAACATATCTTCCTCATCCTGTGCTACAATTCCATGTTTCACACTAGTAACATCCGTGTCTCTTTCGTTCACTGGAGTGCCAGTACCCATCATGTGCTCATACTCAGCCAGTCCTCTCGTGGATTTGGCACTTTTAGCTTGGACAACGCAGTTGGTAGACGACACGTCCCAAAGTCCATCTACGGTTTGCGATAGCCTGACATTGTTTGGACTGCGCTTCCTCTCAGAGGCGTTGCTCTCCGTCCGCCGTTTCTCGCGGTAGGCGAGAGTTTCATATGCGTCAGCCTCCGACTGTGGACCGACCGAGATCGCTCTCCGCCGGGGGTGGCGAATATTAGATAGCATCGAAGGAATCTCCGACACGTTAGGAATCACGTCGTCGTCCTTGAGATGGTCTGGCACCCTAGTGTACTCCCTGCACGTTGAACCCCAATTAGAACCTTCCTGAAAAGCGGTGACGGAAGAAAGAGGCCAACATACGAAGCGCGCGTGAAGAATCTCCGCGGAAGACTGAGTCCCAAGCGCTCTATCACCCGAAACAGCGGTGGCAGGAACCGAAGAAGGGATGGTTTCATGATTTCCCTCCAGACAAATACCATGACCACCCCAATGATAATCCGCAGTGCGGTCTTCGCCAAGCCAAGAGACTGGAAACTGTAGGGTATGGTTGCCGGGCTTGGGTCTGAAACAGAAAAGCTCGATTTGGAAAACTGCCAGCAACCAAGCTGGGCTCCGATCAGCACACCCGCGAAAGCAACGCTGTCGTCGAAACAAGGGCATGAGTCTGCCGGTTCCGGATGAATCCGGACGAAAACAATGATAACAAGGATGATGGTGAAAACATCCTTGATGGTGCCAGAGTATAAATACTCGTCGAAAGCGTTGCCATATGAGCATTGCAAGAAGCCCAGAATTGCCCCCAGCATGCTGCCAACTACCACATCAGTGAAGCCGTGCATCCCACAGTACAGCCTGCCTACGACAATCGACACCGCATAGACGGAAAGTCCTACTTGGAGCCCAATTTTTACCGCAGGACTGAGCGAAGAATCGAGCGAATTGAGATGCCATAGAGAGTAGTAGACAACAGATACGGCATTTGTCGAATGTGTCGAGGGAAAACCATACTCCAAGGCCGCAGATCCGGACATGGTAATGCGATGGAGCGGCGGCGATAGCGGTCGTGGAAGGCATAGCAGATCCTTGATGAACCCACTGAAGAAGACTCCCGTGGCCAGCAAGTGGACGATCCTGCCCGGAAAGTTAACCGATGTGTACCGCTATTTTACTCAAACCCCATTGCTTGTAGCTCTCTGGGGATGTAGGTGTGTATTCCAACTGACCCACGGCCAAACCTGGTATATCCACACCAAAAGATGATTGGCAGCATCACCATGTAGAAAGTATGTGTACCGAGATTGGCGGTGATTGCAAACCAGGAATCAAGAAAAGGGGTGCGTGTTCGTTCCTGAAGCCACGCTAGGTAGGGCGTCTCCCATCGTATCAACGGTAGAAGTCTCTGCCGCAGCCAGTACCGCCATCCTGGAAGCTTCTGTTGGTCTGGAACGCGATACCGAGTCCTCGTCAGCACCGACACCGGCAAGTCAGCAATGAGCAGTAATATCAAGATACGTACAGTGATTCAGACTCTTAAGCCCTGCGTCAAGCTTAACCTTGCCCTTCTCCATGATGCCTAACGGTGGCGGCCACTATGTACTAGCAGTAGTAGTCGTACTCTGGATTGAAAATGGGGTCTGGCTTAAGCAAACGAAAGCCATAGAGCTAGCGCATCTCCCCGGATGAACCCGTCGCGTTTGGAAAAGCCACGACCAAGCAGACAAGTAGATGCGATGCAATTGAGAAGGCCCAGAGTATCTCTGTATTTTTGAGACGTTAAAGTTGCAATCACGTTCAAGCTCACTCAGAAGTGCCCAATTGGCAGATATGATCTTGAGGAGACTTATCACAGTGGGCTTAACACGTGATCTCTGCCAGCCCACACCCACACAGGAGGAGGAAGGAGAGTCTCCAGCCATGACGTTAAGCCACTGAACAACATGGAGGAGCATCAGACAATGCTGGAGGAAGAAAAAACTTTGCTTTTGAAGGCTCTATAATATAACTAGCAGCTGTCCAAGCCCTTGAGAACCTTGGGACGGAATTTTTTACGCTGTCCCGGATGTGGTTTACACTGTACTAGTGTGCAATCCTACAGGTTCTCAACACCCACTGTGATATGGCTAGGATTGGAGTCACACCAGGAACAAGGCTCTCCAATCCTAGCGCTCAAATGACATTTGGTCACACCATTCCATCTCAGCCCAGTACGTTTAAGTTTACTCAAATGCGGATACGATTGTTTCATTATGCGTTCCTGGATATTTTTAGGGTCCACAGTAGGCGTTGCCATGGCAGCGCTGCCCTCGTAAACATGAGATCTCACCCCCATCTGGACCCATCGTCGTTGTCTGGATTGCAAGCCTGCCATTAATCTTCCGGTTTTCCCTGCCTCCTTCCCCTCTTCTTGAGCTGAGCCTCTGTTCCTACTTTTCCTTTCCCACTGTCGTTGTCGAAACCAAACTATATTACAGAGTATCCCTGGGAAAGCAATCATCATCACCGTTGTTTGCACCTCACTGCAGTTTCTTCATAAAAATCTCTTCCCTTCACTTCTCCGCACTTTCAAGAGAGAAATTATTTCGTCGAGAAAGGCCCAGCCACTGGATCCACCATGTCCAACTACTACCAATACGAAGAGCAGCGCTATGGCTACCAAGAACAGCCGTACGGGCATGTCCGCAGCCATTCTTCGAGACTCAGCGAAAAAGCTGCCGTTCCAGCTCCCTTGTCACCGCGTCGTAAACCAGTTCGAAGCCAGAGTACTCGAGCAAGCAACGGGACGGTTAGCACAAACATGAGTAGCGTCTCCACGGGTCGCTTGTCGCAAGGAACAAATATCACCCAACCGCCAGCGTATTCGAAGAAGTTTGTGGTTGTGGGAGACGGAGGATGTGGGAAGACCTGTCTGCTCATTAGCTACTCTCAAGGATATTTCCCTGAGGTAGGCTGCCCTCCTTATAGTTTGGCATATACCGCTCTACGGAGACAGACGTTGTCACAAATGGCGGTCAAACAAATAGTTGAAAGAAAACAAAGAAACAACGTTTCATGAAGCGCGAATCCATC
This sequence comes from Malbranchea cinnamomea, assembly GCA_900128795.2. NCBI lineage: Eukaryota > Fungi > Ascomycota > Eurotiomycetes > Onygenales > Malbrancheaceae > Malbranchea > Malbranchea cinnamomea. The sequence goes on from FQSS02000792.1 coordinate 68,758, forward strand.
ATTTGACCTTGAAGATGGGTTTTGGTTGCTAACCAGGTGAGATTAGAAATATGTCCCAACCGTTTTCGAAAACTACATCACCCAGACGATACACGCGCCGTCTGGCAAGGCAGTTGAGCTCGCGCTGTGGGATACAGCTGGACAAGAAGAATATGACCGTCTCCGGCCACTGTCGTACCCTGAAACGGATCTTATCTTTGTCTGCTTTGCAATTGACTGCCCTGTCTCTCTCGAGAACGTAATGGACAAGGTAGAATCTTCCAGTTCAGTTCATGCTAGTTTGCTTGCGTTATTAACTCAACTTGCGCCAATAGTGGTACCCAGAAGTACTGCATTTCTGCCCTACCACTCCCCTCATCCTCGTGGGCCTCAAGTCAGACCTCCGCAACAAGCGCAGTTGCATCGACCTTCTCAAAGCCCAAGGCCTGACTCCTGTGACCCCGGAACAGGGCCACGCAGTCGCACAAAAAATGGGTGCAAAGTACGTTGAGTGCAGCAGCAAGGAAATGCGAGGCGTAGACGAGGTCTTCGAGCTGGCTGTCGATACTGTAGTCGGTCTCGAACAACAGGGGTGGTCGTCACGCGGCATTGGCAGTAGCCATGGCTGTGGCAGTGGGGGCAAAAAGATTCGCAAGCGCACTTGCAAGATTCTCTAATCCCCACCGTCCCCCTTTTCTTGCATAGATTGCTCTGCTTTTGTGCCGGCTCGTATGACTCGGCGCTGTGATGCTTATGACTACTACGGTTCGACGTCTTATCTCTTATGCCTGACATGTCGTGAACATGAGGTTATGCTTTGGTGATGAATGAGTTATGACGGTATGCTTGGTTGGTTGTGTGCTAGAAAGACGAGGTACTTGACCTCCTTGCCTTCCCTTCTCACCACTGGGTCGATTTTCCTTGATTCTATATTATTCCCTTTCCCTTTGACTGACCTTCATTTACATTATTGGTGTGCCGTTTTTTTGCTGTACTACCTCTCATAAATACCCTCTGATTCATAGGCACTTACTCTCTAACCTCATCTGTTATGTCCCGATGCTTCCTGGTTCAGTTCCCCTTTATTGCTTTCCCCTCCTTTTAATTGTTTTGTTCCCAGATTCTCCCTTTTTCTCTTTTATCACCAAATCTGCATGATAAGGGTGTTCAACATGGTAATGACTGTTTGCTCTTCTTTGTGGCGGTCAGTTTTCTTTTTTTGCCTTGCATGGTATCTGTATGTAATGTTGCATTTTGCTTGTCCATTCGAAATAAAGACATGCTTTGAGCCAGTTCATACCTCCAGTTCTAACTAGTGGATACGATTCTGCTATATATGTATGTACTATCTGTAGCTCTCTCTACCATGTACATTTAGCTGGTATACTCCTTTAGAAGAGAAAAAAAAATCAAAAGCATACCTATCTTTATGATGAACAGCAGCCATTTATTCATTTCTGTCTTCATTCTCCCCCCTCCCCCCCCGGGTTCACTCCATCAGTTATAATTTTTTTCATGTAC
>FQSS02000792.1:70284-88049 GCA_900128795.2 Malbranchea cinnamomea
CAGTCGTCTGATGTGGCACATATACCATTGCTGGTATTCTAAGTTAGTATTATATATTCAACTTCATTTTTTTTAAAAAAAATATAGAGTATTTATATAGTAGAGAATGTTGAATTAAAGCTTCAAAATTCTGATATCTATATTGAGTGTTCCACCTGGTGTCATGTTTCAGATGGTGTCAGATAACATTACTATGTAGAAGTAATAGTTAGTACTAGGTCTAAAGCACCAATGTAAGAGTAGAAGATAGTTTTAATATCATTCTATTTATTTTTCACTTCTCTGGCGAAGAAAAAGACATTTGAATGTTCCTCCTATTGCATGAGGTTGGGAGTTGGATTTGTGACAAAGTTCAGGAACACGAGACAAGGAGCTTGCCAATGTCAAATCAGCTGCAAGAAGACTGTACCAGATCCACAAATCCTCCAACCTACAACACGAAATCTGGACCCTACAGTGACTAGATCTTCATGCTTGTGTCAACTACAGAAAGACAACTATCGATCAGCAATCAGCTTCCACAAATCTGTGAATTGACTTTGCAATTTACACAGCTTAAGTGCCGCAGATCATCTATCTTCAATCGATGCCTGAGGCACAGACAGCCAGATAGCGTATGGCAGGAACAAACTACTATGGTAGATGTGTTCAGTTCTTTTATTTGTTCTGCATTTGTTATTTCCTCTTATATTTCTTAGAGCTGTCTTTTAAAAATGGTCTGGACCACAGAGCAATTTCCTACCGCGGCTGTTCACTGGTGCATGGTACGATGAAGTGCATGCTTTGTTCTTGGCTGCATTCTCGCCTGTGGACTCTTGCACTTCGGTCCGAGGATGCGCCACCAGCCATGCCTGGTAAAATACAGTAAATGAGCATTTAGGAAGTCAGAATGTGTGCACGAATCGGTCAAAACAGCTCTTCTTTTTCCCTCGTATTGATTCGCTGCTCCCGAGATACAATTTTGACCTCCCTTTCCCCCCAGTTTGGGCATAGCAAGAATAACAAGATAAGATGAACAAAAGACTCAACGACAATTACAAGGGGTATCTCAAGGGTATATCTCAGTATAACAGGCGACCTAAGGCCTGATCAATAGTAGAATCGAAAGATGTAAGGCTCCAACACTCGGCAGTTCGACAGCGCGACAATCATGTTGATTCAAACGTCGTTCGTGGATCCCGGCTCCCGTTTGTCTGATCGAAGGTACTGAAACAATCTCGTGCTCCACGGCACTGATTTTGCTGGCACAGAGGTATCTCGACTGAACTGTCGGGCCACCGAGTGTCCCGAATCCGAGCGCGAATCACTCACACACACACACACAAAAAAAAAAAAAAGGTTTGTTTTGAGAAAGTGAGAACGGACGGCGGACCTTATTATGCCAGAGGCATGCCATAATTTGTCCCAGCAGCGAGCGTAGAGTCATAACACCGTAAAACGGGGAAGTCGTAAAGCAAGTGTGTGCGGATTTGGTGAGTTGCTGTCACGACCGAGCCTTCTGCAAAGGGAAGCTGAACAGCCTGCCCCTCTTAATAGACAGTCGCTTCGCAATTGATGGCTCTGGGGATGGATCGGACTCTTTGCCCAAGGAGGTCCCAGGCGGAGACGTGGACGTTGATGAGCGACAGCTTGTCATGGCAACATATTGCTCGGTTTGGGCTAGGACATCCTCGAGACTGATGTCTGCGGGGGAGTGTGTGTAGGAACCGTGAGAGTCATCGAGGTGCTCCGTGAATCGAGACGCTATAGATGGCATGGTGTGTGCTGTGAGAGGTCCGGCTTGTTAACCGATACCAAGAATAAGCGAAGTGACTGATCCTGTCAGGAGAAGCTGCGCAAAAAAGATAGGCTCTCTCCCGCTGGAAAATTTTCTTGAAGAAGCTCAGGGGACAAGCAATCAGAAGAGCCACAGTCTCTGATTTTGAAGTCTCGGCAAAAGTCGATGGTCACATGGGGAGTGGGGGATTCTGGTCTTGTCGATGACTTTGAATCTTGATTAAAGCGGATCGTCAACGGGCTTGGTGGAGATCGTATTATGCGCCGTTGCGGGACAGTTGAGGTCTCGAAGACTTCCACTGATACTGCTTCGTATTACTACAACTGTGTCGAGCAAAGAACTCAGACTCCAGGGTGACAAAAGCAGATGGGGACACACAAGGAAAAACTCGGGAACTCTGTGGATTGGCCAGCTGTCCTTTGGACAGGAAAAGGTGTGATAAGGGGCAAGGAAGAAGGACTCATGTGGAGGAGACTCGAGTCAAGAATGGTACTAAGAACAGCCGAGTACGGACAAGAAATGCACGAGAAGAGGTGCTGCGGACAGGGAGCACCAGTAACCCATCCGGCACTCCTCGTCACTTATACTGTACTGTACTAGCTGCCTGCATCCTTGGAACAGGGAGCAGGGAAGACCATCATCCAAAGCGGCGCAGGGAGGGGAGGGAACAGTCCAATTTAACTGCATTTGCCATCTTCTCTGCCACTGCGGCAAGACGACATCAATCATCTTGCCGCTCGCTTTTGCTGGACTTGCCTTCGATGATGACTGCGGGGGCTTGAGACATGCCGAGCGTCGTTGTGCCGCCCCGCAAGCCTCGACCGCGACCGTTGAGTGGTTCAGCTTGCTCGAGCCTGGCTTTGCCGGCGCGGCAGACCAACAACCCCTCCTCCCCCATTTTGGATGATCGACGAGGTTTGATGGACCGTCATAGGCTGTTCGTCTGTCCTCCAAAGACCCTTTTGCATCGCCCAGAAAAATGTGGTGGTTGTTTGCATGGTGTTTCTGGGAAAAATGAAAAGAGGCTTTTCCCCATTATTCTCTTTGATGTCGTGTGTGGTGGCCCGAAAGAGCTGACCTGGTCACACGCGCAGATCCAGGGCATCTGCCTTCCTAGACGAGCACAACATGACACGCAAAACGATTCTTGGTGGCCCGGGGAGCAAACCTCTTGGGAGAGGGCCTCAGGAAAGGCAGACAAGTGTGTGATTGACGGAGGATGGTGGTTTGCAGGCTGCCGGTTCACTGAGGGACTCACTAACGGACTGGGGTGATCTCTGCAAGAACGATGCACTGTGAGGTGATGAAACAGACTCCAATACTCCTAGCATTACCTACACGGTTTTAATGAAGACAAACCCGTTGAAAGAACCAAAAGCAATCTCTCCTGACAACTGCCATTTTGTGCTCTGGAAGGCCCATGGTACAAAAAAAATCAACTCGAAAAACTCTCTCTTCATGCAAAAATCACTGTTGCCAACTCGGTTGATCGGTGTCCCTCCCCATGGACTTCATTCAAACGACCAAAAGACATTGTGAAAATACTCTGTTGAGATAATTCCGCTCCATTTAATACCTCTTCTCTTCTAGCAAGATTCACAAACATAGAGCAAGGCCCCCGCTGAACGCCGTTCCATTATATCGAGAAAATCATTCAAAGTCAACCAAATGGCAAATTAGAAAAAAAAACAAAATCGACAATTCCCAAACGACGTATAGGACGTCACTCCGACATCTGCACGTCTCCCATATCCACCCCTTTTGCACTTCCTATCCAGAGAACGTTATTGCACCTAAATCGCAACGAAGGATCCCAACAGTAAGCGTAAGTCGCAAGATGGGCAGCAAGTAGCGCTCATGGCCCCTGTGGCCGAGACGAAAGTAGAACCGGTGAATAGTGCGTACCTTATAAGGACCTCCCCCAGGCTGCCTGTGCATTTCCCGTCAATGAATTCCTCCGTCTTCGACAGCTGAATGTTCATGTACGAGTCGACGCTGACCAGCGTGCCTTTGTACTCTGTATGGCCCCATTTTAGGCGCACGATAACTTCCTCGTTGATGCTGATATCAGTCAATCGCGCATAGTTAGCACGCTGCTCTTTCTCCTCTTTCTTTTTTGCGCTAATTACAGGCAGGCTTCAGTTCATGCAAGGTGCGCGAAGGGGAGATGGTGGGCAGGATTGGTTTGATTCAAAGTCCTCGGACAGTTATCGTCGCGTGTCGCTGCAATGACTTGGAAATCATATCGGAGGGCAGAGACGTACAGAGATTGCAGCAGTGGCCGCGGGTTAATAGGAACAAACTGCTCGTTTACATGACCAGTTAGCTCTCACAAGACCTTTGCTCGTGGGATTAGGACGAAACGTACGCTCATTGTGCCGGTGGTCTAAACTTCCTGTCGGACAAACGATGCACTGGGTTACCAGATCTTCACGTTTTATGCGCTACCGGCTTAGAATGCTGCTACAATTACCCGCCGTGGCTTGACATTCAAAACATCAGGTAGGCAGTAGTAGCTTTCAAATCGTCTGCAGCAAGAGCTTGGATTGATCGACTTCCAAAGTCGGTTAGACGAAACGCCGCTTTCCCACGTTTAGTAAGCCACCAAAAGCGGCTCGGAACGAAGAGCACCATCGTGCCATTGCAACACCAAACCTCCGACGTAATGAGAGAACGAGGGGAAGAGAAAAGCCACGAAAACAATGTTACTGGATGTGCAGGGGCTGCCTGCCAAGACAATATGGGATTTCACTATTAAACTGTAGAATACACAAGCAGGATATCGCACCCGTGCTGCCACCCAGCTCTGTACAATCAACTCCAGCACCGAAAACCCAAAAAAACAGTTGATCTCAAGCACGACGGATTTCCCAGGTTATGTCTTTGATACTCACTTCCTCACCCTGCTTCTCATCATAATCATACCATTCGCCCTCACTAAGATCAATCGAAGAAAATGGTGTAGAAGACTCGACGCCCTTCGCCTCCCACAGCCCCTATACATTACACAATCGTTAGTCAAAATGAGAGTTCGCAGTCTATATCATGGGAGATACTAGGCTTTGGTGATTGCCCAAAAACGGCCATTGTCCTGGGAGTTCCAAGAAACGATTGTGCGGTAGGATACGCGGCGTAACTCACATCTGCTTTGAATTCAGTGAACTCGAGACCGCGACAGTCAAACTCAATTATCTTCTGATCCTTGCCTTCGGATTCCTGATACGCATTTGGGGCTGTTGCGATGGAAGCTGAATGCGTCCTCTGCAGATCCGTGATCAGCATGTAAGAAGATACCGATATTTGCGAACGATATATCATTGAAGTAGGGCAAACAATGTGGTTCGAAATTGCTGCGGAGTCATGGAACGACATTCCGCCACTCAATGAAATTATTCGAATAGGTCATCAATGCAATCAGATAGAGGAACTTCATTGCGCACCTGGCAAAGCTTGCACTTCCACACGAAATTGGCCTCTCCACGGCTCCCGGGAATTTCATGCGTTTCCTATTCAGTATATCAGCCACAAGTTCATTTTCAAAGAATAGCGGGACAGTTCTCGAGAAGCTTAAGTCTCCAGACAATGCAATAAAAATATCCCACTAGACGGCAAGAGATTATGATGCGGGATGACTTACAAATCGACTCACGCTCACCCAATTTGGATGTATCTCGCGGCAGGAAGTACATTGGACCTTGAAGGTGTAGTAATATGGTGATTCGGGGCTGTCTTTTGGGCGAAGATCAGTAACCCTATTGCGCATCAGAGTATTAGATCTTGCTTTCTTAAACTGCAACCGCTGAACGGGGTTTATTTTGAGTGTTTTGCGTGATAATAAGTGAGCACGCCTAGGGTCAATCTTGCTGAGGGTGATGGGAGCAGAGAAAGAGGTGTGTCCTGGGGGCGAGACAACAGATGGCATACCCTGATAACTCGGCTGACAGGACAAGGCAAAACATAGCTGTTTGGTTTTATCTAGGAGCTAGGACCTGGAACGATGTTGCGACGTTGAGAAGTGTACTATTGAAAGAATATTCAACGTTTGATAGATTTGACAGATGTGGGGTTGGTGCGGCTAAGGGAACTCCCCGCCATCCAGATTATCGGGCGAGCTTGAGTTTCTTCCATGATATGACAGGTTAAATCTCCCTCAGTAGTTATACGTAGTACAAAACTCTTTAAAGTACATACCACACTACTGTAGAAGAGCCATGAGTGAGGTACGACCGGCCATACGCTCGACGCGAGAAACTACTTTGTCCAATCGTTTTAACCAAGAGATAAAATACATCCTGAAAGATTTGATCATCACTATCTATGTAGTATATACAACCGATAAAAAACGCTAAATATCAATGTCAAGTCACCAAGGGCTCGGTATTACCCTCGTAATAATGAGACATTTGCCTTACAGTTACAAACGCGTCTGAGGGAATCTCCGACCTACGGGTTTCTGAGTAAAAGATCCAAAATATTCATCGAGCGCGTCCACCGTCCCGCTACCCTCCACCAGCTTCAATGTGCAAGCTACATGACCATCAGGACGTACCACGACAACCCCGCCGTTCTCCGGATCGAATCCCAACTTCTCGTGTGCCGACGCCTTGGCGTTAGGAACTCTGATATCAGGCTGGTCATCGGCGTAGATGTGGTGCGAGTAAGCCTGGAGGAGTTTTGGCAGGGTCGCAATCTCAATATTGTTCTTATGAGTAGCGTAGATCACCAGAAGCGTGAAGAAGCGGGAATGGGGGTTGTGTCGTTCGAAGTATGATGCATCCTTGACGTCACTGTAAAGCGAGTAGAAAGACTTCTCAGCTAGCAAATGTGTCGAGAAGTCTCTAACGGCGTTCTTCGTCTTCTGAGGGTTTCCGGCGAAAATATAAATTCTGAACGAGCCATTGACTGGGACTTCTTGTTCGAGATGGACAACATTGGCATCGGCTAGCCGGGTGACGTTGCTTGGTGGAAAGTGGCGTCCTGGGACTAATTTTGTCCCTTCCAGGTTGAACAAAGGAGACTTAGCTGGGTGACTGGAGTCCCAGTTGAGCACATTGGGCGGATAGGCCACGCCGTACCCACAGGTAAACTCACGGGCGGCTTTGAAAACCTTGACGAATTCGTTCTCGTTTTTTCCAGGGTCAGTATGACTGTCCACTGACGTGTATTCTTCCGCCGTTGGTTGGCGTGTAGAGAAGAGGGCGGCGTATTTAGCGTCAAAGTTGAGGAGGTCTTCGGCAACCAGTTTCCTTTCAGATTCGTAGGTTTCAAGGAGGGAACGGGCGGCGAATCCTGATTCAACGAGATGAATCTTCCAGGCCAAATTCAACGCATCGTGAAAAGCTGTGTTCATGCCCTGACCGGCTTTCGGCTGTGAACGAGTTAGTGAAATTTCAAGTCGTTGGGGAAAAACTTGTGGCAACATACACTATGGGTATGACAGGCGTCACCTCCTATGAATACCCGCTGATCTAAGGTGTATCGCTCTGCAATACCCTGTCCAATCGGATACACGGAGTACCACTCGACTCGATCCCACGTAACGTAGTAAGGCTGGAGGATTTTTTGTGCAGCTCGCTGGACTTCCTCCGCAGTGGCCGTTTTTCGCGGGTTCCAATCTGGATCTGTAGACGAGGAGATCTGTACATAGAGCCGAACCATGTTATCTTCTCTTGGGATCACCATTATAGATCCGTGGTCGGAGTGAATTGTGCATTTTGTCTGGGCGTTTGCTGTTAGCTCTAGGCCCTGACGGAACTGGAAAGCGTTTCTCACCTTAATATCTGGAAAGTTTGTTCGCACGACGCCATCCATGACACCCCAAACATGTTGGATAGGATCTTTGTGCTGTATTCCAATACCTAGCTGTTGTCGAATAGGGCTTTTGGCACCTTCACCACCGAACAGATACCTAGAGCGCACTGTTTGTTCCACGTTCGTATCCAAATTCCTTATTTTGACTTCCACTGGAAACTGGGGATCTTTTCCATCATTTTTGAACGCAATGACGGTGCAAGGGCGTTCCACCACGGTACCGGCTTTCTCGATCTCGGCCAGGAATACTCTTTCAATTTTACCTTGGTGGACGAGTGTCGTGAATGGATAGCGGGAGTCGATAAACGGGGGGCAAACGGCCCAATTACTTGTCCGGTGAATTCCTTTCCCGCCAGGTAATGGATCCCAGAATGCAACGTCGTAGACTTTCGCAGGTTCGTATGCCATCAACTGGCGCTTCAAGCCCAGATTTCGGAGTATTTCGAGGGAGCGTGGCTGGATCCCATCTGCACGCCCGGTTGTCGTAGGTACGTGACGACTATCGACATGCTTCACTTTGTATCCCCATCGCGACAGGCACAGAGAGAGTAGAAGACCGACTGGGCCTGCCCCAACGATCACGATGTCGTACCGGTCTTGAGTGGAGGCCATATCCATGAAAGCACAGGGGCGAGGTCACTGTTATGTAAGATTATCCAACGGGTAGCAGTGAGACGGAGAGTAGAAAAACGCCAATCAACTCAAGAGCCAGACCAAAAAGCTGGCCGATATCAAACCATGTCCCAGATCCGTCGGGGGCGGGCGAAAGTTATATATAGGAGAGCAATATAACCGAGATCGGTATGGTAAAGAGCGAGGGAACAAAGCACGGTAGGTTACATAGGGGACTATATCGTCAAACAGAAGACATGATCCAATATTACGCTCGGGCGATAAAAAATCGACTGCTGGGCAATGAGAATGGGAGCGATGGAGCATCTCGAGCGGAGGCGAATGTCCAGATCGGATCCACGCACGGCATTCGACCCCTGTAGGAAACAGGGCACAAGTCTGTCATCAATCAGAGAACAAGAGGTCCACCACTCATCTTGGGCGGAAATACTCTCAGGCTTCTCGGTGTGGCTCATGGGCCGAAATCCAATCATGACTACCAGACCTTTCAATGCGGGGGAGGGCTTTGGTGCTCGTTTGCCGCGACTGCTGCCCGTATCATCGAGAATTGCTAGCATGGCCGACGCCCAGAGAGTCGGATACTGGGGTCGGCAAAACGATTACCGACACGTGACTTGGGGGTTTAAACTGGCCGATAGCTTCTTTCAACGTCGATCCATCCTCCATGACTGAAGCAAGGTGGTGCACTGGTGAACGACAGTTTGCTTCATCCCGTTGTAAATTCGGCACTTGCAGAGTACTACAGGTCTGAATCTACTTTGGGATTCTTTGGCTGATTGACCGTTGTGGTGACAAAGTTTCATGTTGTTGAAGTTAGCAAGCCCTTGCTCGGGCATTCCTTGGGTCACCACCACACTTTGATCCTGTGGAAGTGCGAGCCTGAGAGCAAGAGATCACCCGACTCCATACTATTGAATAAGATGCATTCATTTACCATGTGTTACTCATCCGGAAAACCCTATTGTTTTTCCTGGACCCGTTGTTTCTACTGTAATTGGCAATTGAAGTGGTATGCTTCAACATTGTCCAAAGTCACCCAATATTGAGCGCTTTCAATATAGGGTATCATTCTCAACTATTGATGCTTACAGTGAAGGAATGATGCCCTAAGCATCTGTCAGCATGATTTCAAAATTTTGTCACTATTCAGTACTTCCATTTCATTCTTCTGACTCTTCACCTACTTCTACCAAACAACTACTCATATCATTTGCTGGTTTGCTTCATATTCCTGGGAAACTACTGCTTTTTGAACAGTTGCCTTCCCTTCTTCATGGGTGACCAATTGCCAATCTCAAATTTCCCAGTACCATAGGAACGAACATTGGTACAAAGGCCATGCTTTTGCTCCCTCAGTGATTAAGACTAAACCAGACGATCTAGCTGGGGATAACGCTCGATAGACAAAGGCCTATCCTCCTGGTATGCCACGGATACTATGAGGAAACTGCCGCAAAGGATACACAGTTATTCACTGAGTACAACGCGTCTGTTTCCTACAGGATTTCAAGAGTCCAACCTTTGGCCTACAGCATAAAATGGACAAGCCACCGGAGCAAGTTTGTCCGGCTAATTTGATCCAGAGCGTTGCTATGGAGCCGTCACCCTTGCCCCGGGTCAATAAACAACAACTACACGAAAACGACACACAATCTTGTCAGCATGAGTGCTCTTCTGGGTCACCTATATCATCATCTTTTCTTTTTTCTCCATCTCTTTCTCCGTCTTCACCGAGAGTTTTTCCATCTGCCGCCTCCAGAGAGGCTTGTCGTCAGCTTACGCGTGAGATTTTGGAGCTAACCATGCCATCCTCGACGAAAAATAATCATTACGATGACTACACCACGCTAGATCCAAAGAAATATGACCCTTCACGGTCTATGGAGGTCCCAATTGTCTACGACAGGTAAGCCTCATTCATAATCTCAGGAACTGATAGAGCTCACACTGTCACTAGCCATATCTCTTACAGTAGCGGGACGGATTCCACATCATCTTCCAGTCGGCAAGCGACTTGGAAAATGCACCCTGATCTGTCAGATCCTCGTGCTCCTACTCGAGGGCTTTGTTCTGCCGAGAAATCCACGGATTCTTCTCAGTACTCTAGATATCTACCGCAATCCAAGTCTGACGGCAACGTCAAGTCATTCAACGAGTGTATTCAAGAAGATACTGCCTTTGCAGAGAAACTCTATGGCAACTGGAGCTCAGGGCAAACCAGCCTTACACAGGACCACACGAACTTGAACCGCTCTCCAGAAGGTGCCCGTGGAAGACATAGATCACGGTCTCCGGCTAAAAGACTAGAAGATGTGGATGAAGATAACCCGCTCGAGTTTTTAATCGACCCCCCTCGAAAACGGTCACACTCAGCACATAAAAAGCTCTTTGGAGAGAACGGGTGGCTGGGACGTACGCCTGATATTGGCAAAGACATTGCTGAAAAGCACAAGAAGGCAGGTCTCAAGGGCCTCAGCGAGAGGATCAAACAACGTGTCGAAGACATAGTATGTCTGCAATGTCGAGAAAAACGTGCCACTTCACACGCTAATGTACTTGTTAAGACAGGGTCCAACTCCACTCCTCCGCCGCCCAAACTCATATCCAGTCCCAGAGTGCCCACCTCTCTGGACCCTCCAACCCAGGCAAAGCTCTATTCTGAGCTTGAACTCATGATATGCGCCACGGCCAACAGATTTCTCATTGAGCAATACAACCAAGGACGCATGTCCCCCGAATCCATCGCCAAAGTGACAAACTTCTGGGCTTCCAAGAACAGGCCGCAGGTCGTGCAGTTCCAGTTCGACCAGCTTACTCAGCGTGATCTGATCCTGTACAACATACGCACCATGGCGTTTCACGGTGACAGTGCTCGGAATCCCATCATTTTGAATGCGACGATGTATGACTGGAAGGCTGTCGCGAAGGAGATGAGCGTTCGCACTTTCTGCTACCCAGATAGTGTGATCCGCAAGCACATGCATGATACGCATAAGATATTGGAGATGTTGGGGGCACCATTGGTGACGTTCCTGGCATTCCAAGAGCTACAGGTGAACGCGCTTGCGATGATGAAGAGTGCAGATGAGAAGAAATTAACCAAGCCTGCAGGTGCTGGTAGTGGGCATTGGTATTTGGAGGAGCACCGTCATCAGGCGAAGTTGAGGCTCTGAGCTGCTAGAAAACGGCGGAGTCACCGGTTTGAGCGTTTCTCTTTTTTACTGTCCCATGGTTCCACTCATGCCAGATGTTAACCCGCACTCGGACATCCCAACACGAAAGCTTTCTCTCTGGCGACTGTAAGCTGTCCGGAGTAGAAATAAATAATAAACAATAGTCAGTACTGAAATATCCCCTGGAATTAGCAGCTCGTATCCTGCCATAGAGACGCTTAATCCCCAAAGCGGCGTTGTCCACGGTCAACGTCACCACACATTTGAAGGCAGTGCTTAACAACTGATTTTGAATGTACAGTCGAGTGTATTTTGATTAAAAAATCCAGAGATCGATATGGTCGAGAATCGGGAAATTGTAAAAGCCAGTGTAAAACACACTGGACGGTTGTCTAACTGCCATCTGCAATCCCAATCACGTCGCGCCACAGCTATTATGGCGATGTCAGGTGTTGTGACCCTGTACTACTACTATTAGTAGTACCAGTAGTAGTCATTTTCGTACAGGGTTTTAGCGGAGCGTGCGGTCGGCTCCAAGCCCGTGATTAATCTAAACCAGACCCTTGGTCTGCTGAATTTCTCGCTGCCAACAATATGTAATGAAAATGGAAACGTCTTGCTCAAACACATTGTAGAGAGTCACAGCAGGCGTTCTGTCAATCATGACCCTCAAGATCGAATAGCATACTATGTGGTCGGGGAAACTATGGGCCCGGAGATTCGGATCTTCTGTTTTCCCGAGTCCCGGTGACCACCAACGTCATCACCCCAAAGCTCTGGACTGCCCCCAACCATGGGCAGGGCACAGTCCGCGTGAAGTCCAAGATGTGAGCTTCATGACACTACTATGTTGCAGATGGCGATGCTTCAATCTGCAATGTATCGTCATATGCTGCATATAGCTATTTCGCTTCACTAATTTTGTCTCTCATTGCTTTGGAGTACTTTGGATAGACTCACTCCCAGCCAGAATTTGAAGCTAGTACTATTTTATCGTATCTGCCTACATAGCATTTCATTCCGTCTTAACACAATTTCTTTCTTCTTCCTCGACTCCTTTTGAAAGATTTGACTATAAAGGTACAGTCTCGGTCTCTTGATTCCTGATGCAGTTGTCCATTCAAAGCAGCGCGTAAGAATGACCTCTCAACTCCATACCTATGGCCCGACATGCCTGCTTTACGAGCCGGAATCCCAACCGTCAACATGTCAAGACCCAAATATCATTCCCCCTCCACCTCCGGTTCGAGCTCAATTTTTCTACATATCTCCGTTTCCGGTTGACGATCCACTAAGTCCTCTTCCTACACCGTCCAGCAGTTCTGCGACATCTCAGGCGAAACTGCCTCCACGCCCTTTCTCCGCGAGGGATAACATCGCACTGGAGGAAGCATGGCAAAGTCTTCGGAAGAAAGTTGAAGATTTAAAGGCTAGGCGGCGCATAATTCCAGGGTCACACTCGTATCGTCAGCATTCCCGCGGAAGCAACGCGAACGCAAGTCGCCAAGGAAGATGCAGTGACGATATAGATAGTGAGATTCCGGCGTTGGCTGAATTTCAGGGTTCTACCAGCGATTTTTCCAGAGAAACTTCCCCGCCGAGATCGCTCCGTGGCGGTGTGGTTGGGAAAAACGATTCCCGAGGAGATGGAAGAGTCCCTGCGGCCATTGATGTTGATGATATCGCTCAAAAGAGACGCAGCATGCCCATTCCTCGCACGTCGAAGTCCCCCAAGCATTACAGGACGTCTTCTCCTGGCGGGGAGGAAGGTGGAAGCCACGTGGAAACTGGTCCTTCAACGCCACGTACCGGTCAACACTCTACCAATACAAGCGTCAGTGGCTCCCCGTTTATTCGCGCCCCGATTAGACACAAACGAACGCCATTATCAGACAGCAGAATATCTAAGTCTGACCAGGGCTTAACAGCACCCAGCCCTGAGAGGCCAGTGTCTCCTTCATTGACTGATAAGATGTTGAGCAAAGATCATGCCCTGGAACGAAACAAGCAACAATCACGGTCGCGGAGCTCTTCAGAAGCCATGGAAAATGAAATCGAGGCGTCAGTTACCGTGGGCGCATCAAGGCTTCACCAAGTCGAGCTTCCCAAGCTTCAGGTATTTAATGGCCCTGATGAATGGCGGTAAATTTATAGTGATAGCAGCAGCTAACGCACAGTACAGATGAAACCTATATATTGGAGTCCATTGCACGATGTTGCCCCTGTGCTAAGAGCCACCTGGTTTTACAAAAACACTATGCTTCCAGTTGATCCCGACGTCGCAAATCAGTTAGAAGCTGGGTACATGTATCTGAAGCCTTGGACACAGACATGGCAGGAAGAGTTGAACAGCTGCGTCGAAAACGGGGCAGAGGCAGAGCTAAAGATTGTTCATAAGCTTTGGCCGAACGAGAACGTGAAGACGTCCCACACGGCTCAAAATAACGAGTCCCACCCAGCCAGATTTTCTTCAGATACACGACATGAACAACTAGATTATGAGAACAATCAAGCAGCTGCCTCTACAGATTGGAAACGCGATTCTTCCAGCCAGTTCAAGAATTCAAGTGTAATTTATGTCGATGCCACGGACGCACAAATCCTCCGACCGTCTCTGCTACCTTCGGTTTCGCGGGGCCGGAGACCGTTGAGCTCAATTCGTAAAGGGAGACAGATTGGTATTGCTGTCGTGCGGGGGTTCAACCGACGGATGTGGGATAAGCTACATCCGACCAAGCTCCCCTCGACAAGCGCAAGGTATTTCATGAAAATGCACCAAAGCGGGCTGTCAAACGCCATGTCTGGACCCCAACAGTGCTTCGCTTGTCAGATGGAAGATAGGAAACCGAATGTCAACGACCTTGTGCTAGTTATACATGGCATTGGCCAGAAGCTATCCGAGCGTGTTGAAAGCTTTCACTTCACTCACGCTGTCAATGCTTTGCGAAGGCAAGTTAACATTGAGCTGTGCAGCAACGCATTGTCACCGTATATGCGACCCGAAGTCGAGAGTATCATGGTTCTACCTGTGAACTGGCGCTCGACTTTGTCCCTTGAGGATACTGATGTGGAGGAAACATTGTCCGAAGACTTGGGTGAGAACCGGTTTGCGCTGAAAGATATCACACCAGAGACAATACCTGCCGTTCGTAACCTTATCAGTGACGTGATGCTTGACATACCCTACTATCTCTCACATCATAAACCGAAAATGGTACGAGCGGTGATCAGAGAAGCAAATCGGATATATCGCCTGTGGTGTCGAAACAACCCGGGCTTCAAGGAAAACGGGAGGGTCCATCTGATTGCACACTCTCTTGGCAGCGTTATGGCGCTCGATATACTCAGCAACCAGCCCACTATACCACCATCCATCGATTTTGACGATACCGAAATTAGTCACACCGTGTTTGAATTCGATACGAAGAATTTATTCTTATGTGGCAGTCCTGCAGGATTCTTTTTGCTTCTTAATAAAGGTATGTATCTCTCCACAGCTTTCCATGTGCGCAGTAGTACCTTCTTTGATGACTGATGGTGTTACACTTTAGCAAACCTGCTTCCTAGGAAAGGTCGAAATAAGCCTGGAACATCGAATGAGGACGCTGCACGTGGAATTGCAGGAGAAGCCGGAACCTATGGTTGCCTGGCAGTCGACAATATCTACAACATCATGCATGAGACCGATCGTAAGAGCTATTACATCGTTGTTTTATAAAAGCAATTACGCAGCATTATACTGACGAAGTACCGCAGCAATTGCGTATCGTCTGAACGCTGCAGTAGACGTCGATCTTGCGAACTCCCTTCGCCCGGCGTCCATTCCTACCTCGTCAACGTCCTTTCTTCAGGCAATGGGAAGTGTTTTCCGTTGGTCATCTCCCAAGCCACCACTTATCTCCGCAACCACACATCCCACCAGAGTTCAACAGCATCCAAACATTATATCCAAACTGCCCTCCAATATAGAGCTCGAAACACACGACTTCACACGCGAAGAGATTGCCGAAACCCGCATGCAGCTTCTGAATGATAACGGACAGATTGACTATTTCATCTCTGGTGGTGGCGGACCATTAAATATTCAATATTTAAACATGTTGAGCGCACACAGTAGTTACTGGGTCCTTCCGGATTTTGTGAGATTTCTCGTCATTGAAATTGGAAGGGCGCAAGGAAAAGACGGGACGTTGTTAGCATTGAGAGCGGTGAAGAAAAAAGGGTGGAAACGCAAGGTTTAGAAGGATTGGATGGGATAAATGGAGGTTGCTTATCTTCCTGGGTATTGTTGGCCTGTGATATTTTGTCTTAAATTCTTGATACCCTCTCTATCACCATCTAACGAAGACCATGGCGCACAGGAATACAGAGGCATGACATTTCCGATATATGTATGTTGAATTTAGAAGAATTTCGCGTTATACAATGTTAGCAATATGATTTTTCAGACGTTTGCTTTACAAGGAATTGATTAGAGACTATTTTGATAAGTTCACAGTGTGCGTTTACTGGTTTCTTTTGGGGGTTCAGCATCAATTGAAACGACTATTCTCCTATTATCTGGCCCATAAGCAGCGCTTGGACTCGGGCACCCTTTTCCAGCACTCCCTCGCCCGGAGCAAGAACGAGCAACGCATTTGCACCGGCTAAACTTCCAACATGTGAACTGCGCTGACCAGCACCTGCTCCCGGTCCACCTAGCCCCGTGCTTGTGGCTAGTAATCGCCCATCATCTTTCGATGCCGTAACTATTGCCCTGTGGTATTCTGTCCGCTTCGGATCGAGGGGAACGGAATGCATCAGTGTTACCGTTATGAGTGGTAGACCAAGGGATGACGGAGATGGGTGGTGTTGAGCAGGTTGAGCAGCGCATAGACCCATCATTTTATGTAGGCACGGAAGGACGAACAGATGAAGCGTGACGATAGCAGAGGCAGGGTTCCCAGGCAGTGAGAAAATGATTTTTTTCTCTCGTCGCCCTTCTTGACCAGCTTCGCTGCCTACGCCACCGGATGACTTAAACGGGACGGTTGCAAACGTCGTGGGCTTGCCAGGTTTCATTGACACGAGTCCGAAATGGATCGTTCCACCAAGTTGACGTTCGATGGTGGGTTTGAGAAGGTCCAGTTCGCCCATGGAGACTCCTCCCGTCGTGATGATGATGTCTAGATCCCCTTCGGTGGAATTTAAGCCGCGGAGTGCGTCTCGTAGACGAACTTCCAGATCCCCTGAGGTATCGCGCGCAATTCCCAGATCCACTGTTGGGAAACCCCATGCCCGAAGACATGAAATAAGGGACGGACGATTAGAGTCACGAATTTGGCCTCCGGTGAGGGATCTGGGATCATCATGCTCGACGAGTTCATCACCTGTGCTCAGAACCCCGATGCGAGGTTTTCTAAACACTTTTACTCTTCTCGTCCCAGTCGAGGCAAGGAGGCCAATTTCTCCACCAACGGCCGTGATTATATCTCCCTTTTGCAGGATTTTGGATCCAAGGGACACATCGCTTCCAGGTTCACGCACGTTCTCTTGGGGCTTTATATCTCCCGTCAGAATCTCCACTACGGCCTCTTCCTTTCCATCCGGTGTTGTTGAGACGAGCACCGTGTCTTCAACCATAACTACGGCATTCGCGTTTTCAGGAAGGGGTGCTCCAGTCGTGATTCGTGCAATAGTTCCCGGCTCCAAGGGAGGAGGCATGGATGTGGCCTGGGCATGCGACACTGATGCCACTGGAAATTTTCCTTTGGTGTTTCCAGCAATCACAGCGTATCCGTCCACTATGCTGGCTCTATAGGCAGGGACAGCCTCTTGTGCGTAAACATCTTCTGCAATCACTGATCCTACTAGTCTGCTATCAACAGGCACTTCAATCACAACTGGACCTGGGGTTTGGTCATGAATCACTTTGAGAGCCTCTTCCACTGACAACATCGGATACGGAGAGGAACGATAACGCCGCGTTGGACCAGCACTGGGGTCATTGGATTGGGGTGGGCGTTCGGATGGTAATGTGTGTGGTTTGGGGATCACATGTCCATGGTCATGGTCATGGTGATGATGATGATGGTGGTGGTGGTGGCGATGATGATGCTGATCTTCCTGACGACCGCTGTTGGAAGTAGAAGCCACGCCTGCTTCTTTTTCGAGTTTTTTAAGGCCTCCTGCGTGTAGGGACCTCGAATTCGCGCCAGCAGCCTGAATACAAGCATGAGGTAAAAGTTTGATGACCGCCTGGAGGTTTTCTTTGGCGCCTTTTGGGGATCCAGGCAATGTTAGAATCAGCGTGTTGTGACGTACTCCGGCGACGGGACGTGACATCATTGCAACTACGTTACGGTCGTTAGTATCATCTTCATGATTACCAG